>JAMYWO010000081.1:0-105000 GCA_024220525.1 Cochliopodium minus | reverse complement strand
AAAGATCCCAACAATCAAAAATATAAGAGCATGAAGAACTCCGATAACTCCCGTAACAAGTTGACCTTTTATCAAAAGAGAGGATTAATTATTAATTGGGTTAAGGAAATTATAAAAATAAAAATTGAAAGTTTTTTTTTACTTGCACGAGCAGCAGCTCTTAACTGAATGTTTGTCTGAACGATTTCTTCTTTGATAGATCCATACTTTGAAAAATACAGACCTTGGTTATATGCCACAATCTTGTTATGATTCAAAGCGACCGCATTGTTTGCAAATGCAGAAAATACTCCAATAGAAACTAACTGTGCGATTGTGTTTAAAACACACAATGAGATGCAGTATACTCTCATTGTATTCACAAAGTAATTGGTATCAAACGTTGTTTTAATGATGTTTATCCACAACAAACATTCAATCATCATTGATCCAATGTAAAATATTGATCCCAACTTATATTTGAAAAAAATGATTTGTTTTATATTCAAAATATTCTTGATAAGAAGTTCAGTAAAAGTTTGTTTTATAAAAATTTTTGAAATGAAGAAAATAATAGACAAGAAAATATAAAAATTTGTTAAAAAAAATTTTCACCTTGTAAAAAATAAATTCACCAATCAAGTTTTTCGCAGGAGGTTTAACATTTAAGTCAATCATAACTTGAAACAGTCTAAGAATCGACATAATGATCAAAGAACTGTAAAAAGCGGATCTATATTTCGCACTCATGACATTGTTTCCTTTTGGCCAAAACAAAACAATGAATTGAAGTAAACATGTGGCAAGTAATCCCAAAATCAAAAATAAAACAAAAACCTTTTTTTTAAACGTAAACCAATAATATCATGCAGAAAACAAAAAATTTACCACATATCCAATCGTTAATTCACTTTTGGTTGCTATTAAGTGATTGGAAGCTGCATTTGTTGTGGATTCATAAACTCTTGCAACGATAAGTAATTCGGGAGAGATGTTAGAGTTTGTGAAAATAATTCTTTGTCTGTTGAAACTCAATCCAAACGGAACATTCTCAGTTATTGGAAGTTTTGAAACGCTTGTTCCCTATTTTTTAAAGTTTTAATAAAAAATATTAATCAAAATGAAATTATTTGAAAAGTTTTTTGCATTTAACATTGCTGCTGCATACCTTTTTTAAAAAATAAAAGAGAATGTTAATAATTAAAATGGAGAAAAAAATAAAATTAATGAATTTTTTGTTTACATCGCTGCAGCTTCTCCAGAGCCTTTAAAAATAAATGAGTTAATTCAAAATTGATTTAATTCAAAGCTAAACGATGATTACTTGTTGGATCTTGTCCCAATGCCATCAATCCTCCATCAAATGTAAAAGTTGATAATTGACTAACTTCTGTACCATTTCTTCTCGCATTGATCCATTGAATCACTTGATTTCCTAAAATATAAAATCAAGTAAAAATAAAACAAGTAAAATATTGGTTGAATTTACCAGCAACTCCAAACCCATTCTCATCTTTGTATCCTGCGTATTCTCCGAAAACCAAAAGATCAGAAGGATCACTCGATATTATATCGTCCAAAATAAATTTTTGTAAATCTGAAAAGTTTACAAATTGAAAAGATCTGTTTGGAGGCCATCTCGATCCAAACTTTAAAATGAGAGCATCCACTTTTTGTTTGAGAGAGTTAGAGGCAGGAGTTCCGTCGTACAAAAAGGTCACTGATTTGATGGAGTAAATTTGGCTTGAAATGTTGATGAGACGATCAAAATCAAAATTTTGCAAAATTCCTGTGGTGTTTGATTGTGGAGATGAAATATTTCCGATGAGAGGATATTTTGTTGGATCTGTGCTTACTGATGAAAAAAGAAACTTGCATGTTCTGAATTGAAAAGAGAATTGAAGAAAAAAAAAAGAATTAAAATTAATGATTAGAGTAAATTCGAAAAAAAAAATTATTTTCATACATGTTGTTTTGGGTAGTATAGTTTAAATATGGTTCCAAAACAAAATTAAAAGCATCGTCGTCAGTCACAAAGAGCATATCTGGTTTGTAATACTTTACATCTAAATTAATTTAAAAAAGTGAGCAAGTTTTTTTTAAATAATTTATAATAGATTGTCGAAAGAAAAAAAGGATAAACACCTTCTAAAGCAGATGCAGAAATATAATTTAACAATTCAGGAGTATTGAAAGTTTGTTTTGTGTCCATCCAAAAGGTTCTGAGATAATAAGAGGATCTTGGATACCCTTGATCAAGTAAACCATTCAAAAATCCATTTTGTTGTGATACGGGCCAATCATAGTTCTCCGAAAATGAATGGACAATCATCAGTTTAAAAGGAGTTTTCTAAAAAATTAAAACAATTCAAAAACTTTAAATTAGGGAATTTTTTTTTTACGTAAAAAAGAGGTGTGTATATATTCATGCTTGGAACTTTACTTGTGTCTTCGAATAACAAAGCTGCTTGAGGTGAAATCTTTTTTAAATCATTTAGTTTTGGTCTGTAGACGTCTATTTCTATGAAAAAATCTTCCGATTTTGTGTAAACAGGATCATTTATCTTTTTGCTTTGTTCGAGAATCACTTCTGATGCGATTATTCCTGCAAATGCACATGTGATATTTGGATCTAATCTAGTCTATTACCCAAATGTTAAAAGTTGAAGGAAAAATTAATTTTGATTATTTTGTTGAAAGTTTCTCACATCTATCGAAAATCCTTGGAATATAGGACCCAAAACATGCAATGCAACATTTGATTGAATCCAATCTGATAATATATTTGGGGCTATTGTTAATGTGTGTGTGTCATCAGCGAATAGTCTGTAGAGATTCATCACAATGATAGAATAATTATTATTTTGAAGATCAATCATCGTTTGGGTGAAATTGGGAAAGGTCAATATTTCATATATTTCTATTTCAAGCCCATATGAATTTAATTTACTTGAATTGGTAAGTGTTTCGAGTTGTGGTATCAATATTTGTGAGAGATATGTAGAATCGAAGATAAATGCAATTTTGGAAGGATTTGGATAGAGTTGAAGTGATAAATCAATTTTCTTTTGGAAAGGCTCAATAATTGCAACACCACTCAAACTTCCTATCAAAAAAAAATAAATTTCATAATGAGGGATTTATAAATATTTAATTATTTTCCATACCCTAGTACTTGACAAAGACCAACTCAACTAAATCTCAACTAAGTTTTGTTGAAATTTTGATAGAGTTACTTGTTGAAATTTTTTGTTAACAAATAAAAAAATTTCCAATTTCTACGGTGAAAATCTCAACAAACAGAATTTCAACAAGGAATCCCAACTCCCCATAGTAAATTTACTATGGTAGTTGATCCAACTTCAACTGTTTTAGTTGTGTTGTTGAGATTTTTGTTGAATTTTTGTTGAAATAATAATTTCAACAATTAATTTCAACAAATATTTCAACTAAAATCTGTTTGAATTTTAAATTGAAATTAAAATTTCGACTAATAAATTTCAACCAATAAATTTCAACAAATAAATTTCAACAAATTTTTGTAATAATTTTAATTTAATAGTTAAAGTTTTAAAGTTTTAAAGAGAAGAGAAGAGAAGAGAAAGAGAAAGAGAAAGAGAAAGAGAAGTGAAAAGAAGAAAAGAGAAAGAGAAGAGAAGAGAAAGAGAAAGAGAAAAGAAAAGAAGAAAAGAGAAAGAGAAAAAAATTTTAAAAGGTATCTTCCCATGTAATTATGTTTATTGAAGATTTTTTTAGAATGTATAGGTTAGTGTCTTTGTGTTGATAAAAATGATCTTCCCAACTTTCCTTGTCTAAATCGTCAAGAATTCTTTTGTCAATTGTGAGCTCAATCTGATCATTAATTAATTTCAATTTTAAATTATGTATGTTTCTAAAATAAGCATCCAATTTTCCATTTTTTTCAATTATTTCTTTAAATTTTTCATTTGCAGTTTGTTCGTTATCTTTTTCAAAATTATTTAATTCTTTGTTTTGAATTGGAATTGGTAGTTGTTGTTTTGTGATTTCATGAATCAAAACATTATTACCTTTTAATTCGATATTATCATTAATTATAATAATATTGTTAGGTGTGTTCTTATTAATCTGATTATTATTGTTATTTGTATTATTTCTCAATTTGTTGAATAATTCTCTCCCTTGAAATATTTTTGATTTACCATTACTGATCTTCACTATTACTTCATTCTCATTTTCTAAATAGTTTTCATTCTCTTTAGTGAAATCATAACCCAAAGGATCAAAACTGATATTAAAAGAGTTTAATGATTTTTGTTTTTTTGAATCTCTTAATACTTGTGTCATCAAGTTACCCCACACCCCAATTTCTTTATTTTCATTTTTGATTGTTTGAAAAAAAGAAAAGATATCTTCATAAAGTTTTTTCAAACTATCATTAATTTTGTGTTTTATTTGATTTCCTTTTTCAACAGTTTTAGTTGGAGAATAGTGAATGATTTCATATCCCAAAGAAGTTTTATCCAATTGATTTTTCAAATAATATTTATTGAATTGAAAAGAAAAAAATTTTAAAAAAAATCCTTTTTCGGTATTTTCTTGATACAGTTGATTAAATTCTTCATATGTTAAAGAAGGAAGACTTCTACGAAAAATGATTATTTTTGAGTTTACACAGTAGTAATGTGCAAATTTAGTTATTTCTTCTATTTTTATATTATCTAATTTTTTTTTTTTGTTTTTTTTTTGACCAGAAAAAGGATTTTTATTTTTATTATTATTATAAAATTTTTCACTATTATAGTTATTATAATCATGATTATTGTTATTGTTATTATTATTATTATTATTACTATTATTATTAATATTATTACTATAATTATTATTATTACTATTATTATTAATATTATTACTATAATTATTATTATTATTATTATTATTATTATTATTATAATCATTATTATTATTTTTTTTATTATTATTATTATAATCATTATTATTATTATTTTTTTTATTATTATTTGACCAAGTTTGTTTCATCATTTGAAAAACAAAGCTGAATTTTTGATGTTTTTTTTTATCTAATTCAATTTCAAGAATATTAATCAAATTTGGATCACTTTGCCAAAATTTGAAATCTATCATTATGTTTTTAGTTTCAATCAAAATGGGTTTCAATATTTCAATGTTTTTGAATTTTTCTTCAATACCTCCAAGTTCAAGATGAGAAATTAAGTTTTCTATTGTATCTATTTTATTAATTTTCTCATTATTATTCTCATTATTCTCATTATTATTCTGATTATTATTATCATTATTATTCTCTTTATTATTATCATTATTATTATCGTTATTATTATCGTTATTATTATCATTATTATTATCGTTATTATTATCATTATTATTCTCATTATTATTATCGTTATTATTATCGTTATTATTATCTTTATTATTATCGTTATTATTATCGTTATTATTATCATTATTATTCTCATTATTATCATTATTCTCACTATTAATCTCGTCATTAATATCATCATTAATCTCGTTTTTATTTTCATCAATATTATTTTGATGATTTTTAATAATATTTTTATCTTTATTAAGAACTTCACTTTCATTTTTTGTAATGATATTAATTATTTCTTTTTGGTTATTTTCTAAAGAAGTTTTATTATTAATAACTTGGGATTCCTTTAAAGTATCATTAAAGTTATTTATTTTTATAAGATGAATCTCAACTTTTTGTTTTTTCCCTTTATTTTTTAAGGTAGAATTTTGGGATTTAATAGTATTTTTAATTTTTTGTTTTCTAGAATGTGGGGTACCTTCTCCTTTTTTTGTTGCCAGTGGTATATCTTTTTTGATTTTTTTTTCTTTATACGTGATTTATAAGTTTAGAAATAATATTTAAAATTAAAATTTGAAAATAAAATTCAAATTTGTTGAAATTTTAGTTGAAATTTTAGTTGAAATTTTAGTTGAAATTTTAGTTGAAATTTTAGTTGAAATTTAGTTTAAAGGAAAATTATTTTGTTGAAATTATGGTTGAAATTTTTGTTGAAATTTTTTGTTAAAGGAAAATTGTTTAGTTGAAAATTTTACCTTTTATATATTTTTTAATCTCTCTGATGAGATCATCTTTTAGTGGCTTCCCTTCTCCCTTTTCCCTCTTTACAATAATATCATTTTGGTGACAAAATAATTCCATATTTTTTCTGCTATTTTTATCAATATCATCCACAAAAAATATTTCTTCCTGTTTTTCTATTTTTGCCTCTTCTTTATCTCCTTTCTCTGTATCTTTCTTCTTATTTTTCTTTTTATTTTTATACATGTTTGACTATAAAAAATGGACACCTATTTTTTTTTATTTTATTTTTTTGAACTGAATACGAAAATGAAGCAAAGTTGGTTGCGAATCTTCTTGATAGATACAATCATAAAAATTTATTTAACTTATGAAATCCTTTTTATTAATTTCAACTAAAATTTCAACCAAATTTCAACTAAAATTTCAACTAAAATTTCAACTAAAATTTCAACTAAAATTTCAACATAAATTTCTACTTTTAATGATAATTTTTAATAGGAATTAGCCAAATATTATTTTGGAAGAATATTTCTGCAAAGAAATTAATAATACAAGAAGGAGAAATGGAATGATATATTGGGTTTTGATTTTCTAGGTCATTTTCTATCATAAATGCTTCATACTTTTTGTTAAAACAATAAAGTTGAAAGACTTCTAATTTTTGCACTAGTAAAATAGTACCATTGTTGTTGTTTTCAATTGTTACTATTTTCCCACAATAAATATTGTTGGATAAAATATCCAAATATGCAATAAGACTATTTGTTGTTATTCCTTGTTCATTATAAACTTGCACCCATAGTTTAAAAATTCCATTTTCATAAATCTTTTTCAACAAATTAGGACTTTTGTCAGGAATTTCAAAATCTCCAAATTTCAATTTTTGAAAAGAATTTGGAAAATATATTTTCAACATTTGATTGTTCCAAAGAATTTTCCTAAATATTTGGTGATATTGTGACCTTGCATGGTTTCTGATTATTGAGAGTATTGGATTTTTTGTTCCTCTTTGACCACTAGGAACTAATGAATTTGCAGTTTCCGTTCCAAATGTACTATGCGTCCACAACTTGCAAACCAAAATAATATGTAGAACCAAATGTTCTAATCTTAAATAAAAATGTAATGAAATCATTAAATTATAGAATTTTCTTACTTGTGAACTTTAGAAGTAACTTTAAAACTACTATATAACGTTGAATAATCCTTAGTCCACAAAAGAACCCTTTTATAATGGTCGAGTACTTGTGATACTTTGAGTTCATTGATTCTTCCATCTAAAATCTTAATTATTTCACGAATTTCTCTGAAATTTTCGACATATTCAGTCTTAAAACCAGATAGTGCTAAACATTCAACTCCATGGTGAAGCAAAAAAAATTTCAGATCATTCCCATGCATCACACCATTTATTTTTGTATTGACTGAACTTTTCAATTCTGTTCTTGGAAGTCTCATATCCTTTGTAATATTTTCCAAAAAAAAAAATTTGATGGGAAAAGGAATTTTAGATTTTCAAGTAGAGTTTTTTCAATCCCCTGATATACAATGTGTAAACTCTCTGCAAAACAAGTTGACAAAGGAAAAAAGCTTTTCAGGTGGTCTACATAATTCGAATGTCCTTTAAAGATTAATGTATCTTGTGTAGTCCCAAATCTCCTCAAAAGCAAATCTCTATATTCTCTTGTTATTCTCGAAGAAGTAATATCTTCTCTATTGCTTGAAAACCTATAGTGGTATGTTGTATGTCCATTTGTATTACCTATCAAATCACAATCGTGACAAAATTTTACACTTTTGTGAGACAAAGAGTTGAATAATCGATATATTTCCACACCATCAATTACTGTTCCTAATACAACATTTCTGACAGTAAACTCTCTCTCCCTCAATTCTATTTTCCAAGGAGAAAAAGTATCATTAAATTCCAGTGTAATTGGATCCATAAATGAAGAAGATATCTTTTTATTTCCTGTAAAAAGAGCAACAAGTATTAAATTTTCTTTTTTAAATCTAATAGAAATAGGAAGGTTATTGTTCATAAGGAAAAATGGAGTGGCTCCATTGAATTGATCACTAATAAAAAAAGATAAACAAAAATTTCAAAAAAATATCAAAAAAATTTCAACAAAAATTTCAACAAAAATTTCAACAAATAAATAAATTTTTTTAACCTATCTCTATTAGTATCAACCCCATCAAAGTTGTGAAAAGTAGTCAAACTAAAATCAATATCTGGTGAATAATAATCATTTTCTACTAGAATATAGTTTAATAATCCTGAATCGACATCTCCCAAAATAGTATTCTCATCGAAAGAACTGCCCTTTTTATTTGCTTGTGTAAAATTATAATTTAAGAGACCTTGTAATTCTTGCTCTGATAGCTTAAACAAGTGAAAATGAATGGCTTCTTTTGCTTTGTAAATCAGGAAATAACTAGAAGGAGCAATCCTTCTATTACAAACAGTGCAAGTTGGAGTTCCTCGTCTGATTGGTTTATAAAAATAATAAACAGGTCCCTTCTTAAATCTATTGTCATCGCGTGGATGGCTATCATCATCACAATAGTATAAAACATGAGGAGATGGGATTAAATTTTTTGAAATTTTTGTTAAGTTGATGGTTTCTCTGTAACAGTCTTTGTGAAAAGCTTCGTGAAGAGATAATTGCTCTTTGGTGACATTAACATCTTTGTGAAATATGATTTCATTTACCAAACGTTTCATACCTTCAACATTACCTGGAACTTTAAAATGACTCTGCAAGAAACTTGAGTTATATTTGGGAATAGGTTCATTTTTATAATTATTAATTTCGTTTAGGAATGGATGTTCAGAAGTGTTACTATAATATTCTTTCATATTTTCTAAAGAAATTAGAAACGGATAGTCTTTCTTTTCATGGCAAGCTGATATCAATCTTTCAAGATCCTGATTGGGAATATGACTCAACAATTTCTTAGGAAAAGGCACATAATTGTATGAATAATTCTTTATTGGTGATATTTCCATAGAATCTTCGAAATCATCAAAGATATCTGGAGATATTTCTTCATTATTATCAGTTCCTTCTATTTCATTCTCTAATCTTTCGCCAATAATCATCATTGAAGACATTCTATCATCTACTTCATCAAGATTTTCCACATCAAAAATCTGATCTTGAAATGAATCTTCCGAATAATATTCTATACTATCATATATCTTGCTATCTTCAATTTCATCTGAATAATCCTCCATGCTTTGGAGATCTGAATCAAAATCCATTTTTTTTTTTTTTTCTGAAAATTTCTCAAATTTCAAAAACAAAACTTTTTTACAACAAATATAGTTGAGATTTAAGTTGAAGTTGTGTTTTTTCCGCTAGAATTTCAACAAATTTAGTTGAGATTTTAGTTGAAGTTGTGTTTTTTTCGCTAGAATTTCAACAAATTTAGTTGAGATTCAGTTGAGTTGGTCTTTGTCAAGTACTAGGGTATTTTTATTATATTTTTTCAGATGTTTACCTTTGAAAGTCGAATTTGAAATGTTTGGAAAATCATTTGTGGTCGTCAAATTTTGATTTACCCCACAAAATACAAAAGGTATTTCAGGCAATGAACTATTGTACGATCTCCTTTGTTGATAAGTCAAAGCGACTTCTTGAAAAGCTCTATCCCCAGCAGTGATAACTACTGCAGGGTTCCATGTTTTGATTAAATCGATTGTAAAATTACTTATCCAAGATAAACTTTTAGAAGTTGTAAAGGTACTCTTTTTCAAATAATTTTTGAATTGAGGGAATTTAAATGGAAAATATTAAATATTAAAAAACAAATAATGTTAGAAATTTTTACTATTGCATCAAGGAATAAGGTTTTTGAATTAATAGTTGATAATTGAACTCCACCCAATCCAAATCTGAATATTAAATATTTTATTAATATTCCAGTTATTGAAAGAATTTACTCACCCCTTTTCTATTCCAGAAATTTGTCTCAAACCATATTCAAAGTTTTCGTTATATGCTGAAACGATCAAAATTTTGTTGTTTTTTATGATGCAAAATGCAATTTGTGTGCATACCAAAACAATTAAGAATGTTTTCATCTTCTTTATTATATTTGTTTTTTTTTAATAAATAATAATTAATGAATTTTTTAATTTATATAATTCCTCTTCATTTGAAAATATGAAAAAATTCTTTAAATCAAAGATTTTTACTTGGCAAAATTGTTAAAATATTATTTTTTGAATCCAAGTAGTAGTGATTGGAGACTTTTGAGTCACTTCTCGATCAACTGCAATGATTCTATAGAGAAAAACTAGCATCCTAAGTACCCTCTTTTTCATTGAAGAAACTTGAGAAAGTGTATAAGCCTATACACAAATTATGTGTAAATTATGCTTTAATTGCAAAAAGATAGAAAAACTATATTGAGATCAGTTTATAATAAAAAATAAATGTGGAGGTTTTTTAATGTTTTGAATGATATCTACTTCCCAAGGTACCCCTCATTTCATTGAAGGAACTCGACAAAGAAGAAAGAGGCTAAAAATATGATGGAAGGAAGTGGGAAATTCATAAAAATTTTTACTGATCAATACATTGAAAAGAGAAATTTTCCAAATTTAACACAACGTGTAATTTATTATATCATCTGGCATTATCAAATCCTGCTACTGATCCAATAAATTTTCAAAATTTATTTTATATTGTCAAAATAAATTATTAAAAATTAAATAAAAAATCCGATATCCTATCGATAGGAGATAGATTATAGATCAAAAATACTCTTTTCACAATTTTTCAAATATTAAGACCTCTATTTAAAAATTAAAAAATCCTTGATCCAACTAACATAAAACGAAACTTTGAGTGAACGAAATAAAAAGGAAGAATTAAACATTACCAAGTTCAAATTCAAATTAAATATATATATTCCTAATTTAAAAAAAAAATTGATCACAGATTAGCTTAAACATTCAATACTGAGATGTTAAATGGTCTTTCTGAATTTGCTTTAGAAGTTTTGAAAAAATATTTTATTAACTATTTTAATGTAAAGTACCACAAACCAGATATGCTCTTTGTGACTGACGAAGATGCTTTTAATTTTGTTTTGGAACCTTATTTGAACTATAGTACCCAATCAACATGAATGAAAATAAATTTATTTTTTTTCAAATAAACTTTTTCAAATCATTTATTTCTAAAAGATAATCTTGTTGAATACTGGCAATATTCACAAATAATTATTAAATTTAAATTTTCAAATAAGAAATTATATAATCTTATTCCTTTTTGTTTTTATAGCAATTCCATAAAATCCTCTTTTTGAAACAATGTTCCAAGTAGAAAGTTTTCTAATTTAATTTTAATGCTTTTTTTTTATTTTTTTTGCATAAAGGATTCCAATTTAAAAATAATACATCATGGATTATTACACGAAGAAGAAAAACAAGGTGCATAAAATCGACAGAATTTCAAAAGTACTCAATTGTTACTTCTTTCCTTCAATGAATTAGATTTCTCATTTTATTTATTCTTTTTATTAAAATGAAACTATAATGAAATTTCAAACTAATTTTATTATTTATTTATAATATTAAATTGATTTCTTCACATATTGAATTTAATCAATATTGAGAATGATTTACCTTTATTATAACTCAAATTGCAGTAATAATGAACCAGAATAACAATGTAAATTCAACTTTTAAAATTTAAAATATTTTAAAATAACATAAGAAGATTCTTAATTCTTCATTTTCTCTCCCTCATTGAATAATTAGTATTTCGGATTGGATCTCAAAATGAGAACAACAAGTTATAAGTTTGATTTCGAAAGTTGATCAATATATGTTCAAAATTTTTGTTAAAAAGTGTATTGTTGAATTATAATTTTAAATAAAATTATTAAAAAAAAATTTAATTTGAAAAAAGAGGGATAAACCTTGAAGAAGAAAAGAATGAAAAGGATTTTAATATTTATATTCCTTATCTTCTTTATTGTTGATGGTTTCTAATTTTCAATCATAAATCAAAAATTGGAACAAAAATTTTTTTAATTTTATTTCTCAAAAATTTATAGCCCTGAAGGTAATAAATATTACCTATACCCATAAGAGTAAAAGAGTTGGGGTTGGAGATGAGATTGATGCTTACATATATGAATTATATTTTGGTCAGTTTTTCAAAAATTGATATCATATATTTGGATTTTTGGTTAATTTGGATTTTTTTTTCATCAAAAGATGGCGAATTATATCTCAAAAGCAATAAAGATGGAAATGTGACCTCATTATCTGATTTGGATATGACATATGATCCTATCTCAACGTAAAAATAAATAAACATAAATTCATTTGACCATATTGTTGTATGTGTCCATAAATAAACGTTCATTGACTATATTGCTCATTATCATTAACAAGCAAAATTAAATCGTTAAAAAAAAATTTCAACATAAATAAAAAAATAGTCAAGTGAATGATTCTGTTATTCCAATATGTATGGGAAAATCCACGAATAGATGTCTTCTGCTTCCACGAGGACTATCATCATTGATGGGAAGTTTGATATTTCAATGCCCATATGATAAATCAATATCTATCAAACCATATGAAGATAAGGTGATCTATTACGTATATGGCCTCGGAGGTAATACACAATGAAACTAAAAATATTTTATTTATCATCTCACTCTTATGATATTATAGCAACCAATCTTGATTTTTTGATTCCATTAAACCCAACACAAAATCCTTTTGATAATTTGATAAAAGATTTGCTGTAAAAAATTCTCGTTTACTTATTTATACTTATAACATAATTTTAAATTCTAGTTGGTTAAATGAATCCATTGTCGAAGGGGAGACTTTCCAAAAAAATAAATTATCATTTATGGCAAAATTTTTTTCTTTTTCCACCCCAAATCTTAATTTATTCCTCACAAAAAATAGGTTCTCAAT
This sequence comes from Cochliopodium minus, assembly GCA_024220525.1. Taxonomy (NCBI): domain Eukaryota; phylum Discosea; order Himatismenida; family Cochliopodiidae; genus Cochliopodium; species Cochliopodium minus. Next base: position 91,993 of record JAMYWO010000081.1, on the reverse strand, counting down.
ACATACATTAAAGAATCAATAAAATATACATTCAGGAAAAGACCATCCATTCTTGCACATAGCATAAAAACTATGAATGATGTCCTTTCTTGCAGATTTGTTGTCAATGAAAATAATACATATACAAATTATACTCTCACAGATAAAGATGGGAATGTAAAATATTTTTTTCTTTTTATAATATCTATATCCTCACTCATCTTAATCATTAATTTGCTATAACATACTATAGATTCCGACCGGATTCGAAACACTTGAGGCACAACCATCTTCGTATGGTCAAGATTGTTCGCCTGAATCACTTACTGTGGCAAAAGAATTGATTAATAACATCAGCACCACTTTGCCACAAGCGAGATCTTGGCAAGAATTGGATGATGCATTATGGTAATAAAATTAAATTTTAATGTATAACCTATATTGATGTTAATACTTTTTAGGACACAAGCTTTTTTGATGTTGACTTCAAACATGGACAATTGCACCAATTTCGTAAACGATAAGATTCGTCATCTTACCTCAAAAGCATTTACCAAAAACGCGAATTGTTATGAATTCACTCAAACAGAACAGTGGATTTCTGATCCATGTTGTAACCCAATATATACATGGTATGTTTATTCAATTAAATCAACAATTCTAAAGAATATGTTATTAATTTTATTCTAGGAGTGATAAATGCTGTCTAACTAGAACAACTTCATATAACTCAACATTATTTTCTACTCCAATAAGCAACATCACCAATTCTTGTTCATCTCCTGAGAAGAGTAATGCTTTGCTTACGGATTACGTCTCATTGAGGAATATAATGGATGATCAAAACAATGTAACTCAAAGAAACCATTAATCATTTTTTATAAGTTTCATTTCTTTTTTTTTTTCATTTAGGGTTGTGAGAGCACTGTTCAAAAGTACACATACTCGCAAGTTACCACTAATATGGATAACGCACTGTTTTGTTTTTACTCAATTTATAACAAAATTTACCCTTGTAATGTTACCTCGGATTGCTTGTGTGGATCTTGTGATATCATACGAGGGACTTGCACTGCTTGTAACGTAACCGCCCAAGCAAAAGCTTTTGAGGTTTATATTTCAATTCATTTTTGATTATTGTATTGACTAAAATATATAAAGACTTGTTTTAGAAATGGTGGGTTTCCTAGTGATATTGAGGGTTTGGCTAGAAAGGATTGGGGATTAGAAGACGCTTCAGAGGATGAATTCTTCAACTATTTTTTCAATATATCTAAAACAGATGTTTGCGTCGATCAGACTGGGAAATTACTTTCGCTTGCAAACTCTTCTTGTATCAGCGGATATTGCAGAAAAACAAACACCCTTTTGGAATATACCAAAACAAATGTGAATGCTTGTAGTTCTCCCACATTTAACGGATCTTGTCAAGTATGTTTAGAAAACGGGGTATGTACCCAACTTCCCATCATTGATATGTGTATTGCAACGGACGCAAGGTACAAAGATCAATCTTATTGCAGTGGATTATTAGCATGGGATCAATTTGAAAATTTATGTTATTTCAGAAGTTCTGCCGCAAATGATTGCCAATGTTCCACTGGAGTTAACAACAATACCCTTTGCAACTCTGGTTTTTGTTATAACACTACTATCAAGGCAAATTGTGTTACTGGGTCAAATGATTCTGTTTATAAGTATTACGATGATACTTTGTCTACTTGTGTTATCATGGCAGATTCTGCACTGACTTGTAGTTCTGTTGGAGGAACCTGGAAGTAATCTATATATTAATTATAATTTTATTAATTTACTTTTATTTCAGGTCTGGAAGGGTTTGGAGACCTAAAGGAACAAAGTTTAATGTTACTTCTGAAGAACAATGTGATGCTCTTGGGGAGATGTGTATTATAGGTGGAAATCTGGTTAGTAATTGCACCAACAAAACCATTTGTGTTGGAAAGTAAATAATTTTTCCAATTTCTTTTTATTGATGATTTTTACTGTTTTTTTTCTTTGAAAAGATGCCCAACATGTGAACCTACCATAAGCAGTCCACTTTCTATCTGCTATAACAATAACTTAACAAGATCTGGTTGTGTTGCGGCTCAAGGACTCTACAATACAAACCTGAGGATCTGTCTTTTCCCATACAAAAACTATACTACTTGTTCAGGAAATGGTTTAATCTATGAAGACTGTTCTTCTCTTAGTTACGATCAATGTGAAGCTTGTGGACTCAATTCTTCTCAACCTGATTGCCCCAATTATGGCAAAAATATTTTGAATTGTAGGTGGAACTCCCAAAAAATGTGTGACCAAAATTTATCTCAAGAAGAATGCGAAGCAAAGAAATATTGTCATGGTAAAAAAAACTATTAAAATTTTTCTTATTGACATTCATAATTTTTAAAAATAAGATCAATCTCTATATCCTGCTTGTGCTTATACTACCAATACAACTGATAATTTTGGTTGTCCAATTTGTGTTTGGTCTTTAAGAAATGAACAAGGAAATCTTACCTCTTCGATCAATACTTCAAAGAGAGACACAAGAGCAATTTCGTTTATAGGATTGGGAAGCGATTTTAAAGCATCTGTCAATGAAGTCTTTAACAGTCTTTCATCTGGTAACAATTTTCTCCAAAACAAAAAGAGCATGATCGAATCTTACAGCATTTATGGTTGCATCACTTATTCTGTTAATAAGGAACAATGCCTTCAAACTGGTGCTAGATGGATCAAACCTCTTTTGACAGAACAAGAGTGTACTTCACTTTATGGATGCAAAGATAAATTTGTAAGTTTTCTACTTTATTTTCGAGACTTAATCTTTTTTTTTTTAAAATTAGATGAGTGTCGGTTGCCAAATAAGAGCCAACAATACCATTGCCACTGTTGATTTTTTTACAAATAAGTCCAAAGATGAGTGTAATGTAAACATTTTTTATATTTTAAATTGTTTTTTCTTTTGTTGAATTTTTTTTATTTTTAACTAAAAAATCATCAATTTAATCTTATTTTCATTTTTAAAAATCTGGAAGGCTTGTGGTGGGACATACGAAGTTGTAAACAAATGGAGAAGCGGAAAATTGGTAGAACCACAAAAACTATACAGAACTTGGCAGACCCAGTTGTTTTCTCCCTACAACAAGTTTATTCCATACATGAAAGGAGAAGTGTTGAATTCGATGTTCTCAAAGTATCTTTATGCAAGAATCAGTGATTCTTTTTTGACCGCCATAGATTGTAATACTTCTCCTATTTTACAAACCAGTGAGGTTTTGCATTGTGATTGTGTTTCTGTTGATAACAACATGTACGCGCCTGGTGCTTGCTATGCTTCCAACACAGCCATTAGTTTGGGAAAGCATCTCGTGTGCAGAGGTGATGAAAAAGTTGTGAGAATAGGTAATTTTTTTTTTTTTTTTCACTTTTCAAATAATTAAATTATTTGAAAATTATTTGTGAATTTTTTTAATTTTTTTAAAAAGGTAAAGCAACGTTGACATTCATCCCCACTTCAATTTCATTGTCTGTGTATTGCATCCGTATTTCTATTTCCTTCATTAGTTCAGCCCAATTAAAATCACAAGAGGTTGTTTCCACTTCAAGTTTGCTGAACACATTGACTTACAAAGACAATCCCTACGCCATTGTAAAAAACAAATATGGCATCACTGTGGGACAATTGATATCTGACGGAGTTGACTTGACTGTATATATTAATGTTTTTGATTCTTTCCGTGACATCAGTGATAAAGGATTTCCACGTATTTTTTTTTCTATTTTTAAATTACAGACTTTTTTTTTATTAATTTTCAATTCATTTATTTTTAATAAATGCTTTAAATTCAAAACTAAATTTTTTATTTTTTTTATTTTTTTTTTAAAAAAACAGAAATTAAGAGAAGATCATTAGAAGAAGGAAACAACACAGAAGTCAACAATTTTACACTTTGCATTGACACAAGATCAGATATCAAAATAAGTGAAAGTGATTTCCCCATAATGACTTTTGCCACCACCTCCGATTTTATAAATTGGTATCCTTTAAAACTCGAAAATTTTACTTTTGATGGAACCCAGTATTGTGGTTTTATCTCCACCAATTCCACCATCATATTTCCTGTTTCTCTAACTAAAGATTGGGAAACCAAGAGTTCTATTTTTTCTGACAACAAACGTAAGATTAATATTGTTTTTCTTTTGAAAAAATATTTTCATCTTTTTACTTTATTCAAATCACTGATTTTTAATTCAAGTCATTTTATTTTTATATTTTTTTTAAAAAAGCTATCCGAGATGTAATGTACTTCTTGTGTGGAGCAATGTTCGTTCTTTTCTTTGCGTGTACAGTGGCGATCATAGTCCAGTTCGCAAGAAAACCAAAGTTCAACATCAGCAAAATTAGTTTGATTTTCTTATTTGTTTACAGTGGTCTGAGAGCTTCTTTCTTCTTGCTTTTCGCTTACGAGAAGTTATCCGACATTTCGAGTAGAAACCCTGCTGGTTATTTTGTTTTGGCAGAGTTGCCTTATTATATTTTTATTTCTATTTTCATCCTTTTGATCATCTTTTGGGTATAAAATTTTTTTTATTTTTTATTATTATTTCGACTTCATAAATTGAATTAATTGAATTTAGATTTCAATCTTTTTGAATAATTGTTGTTTTTTTTTGGAAAATTATTTCAATTTATTCATTTTAAAAGTTTTTGGAATTTTATCATTTATATTTTATCATTTAAATTTTATCATTTGAATTTTATCATTTAAATTTTGAAATTTTATCATCTTTAGTGGAAAATAAGTAAATCAACTGAACCCATCTTGAGTTTAATGATCGTCCCTGTTTTGGTAGTCAACTTGATTCTATATGCTTTTTTTGTAGCTGTTTGTGTGGTCGCTGCTGTGGTTAAAGGAAACGGCGCGACAGTGTTGAACAAAGGTAAAAAATTTTAAAATTAAATTTAAATTAATAAATTTCATATTAATAATTTATTAAAATTAATGTTAATAAAAAAAAAATTTATTAAAATTAATGTTAATAAAAAAAAAAATTTATTAATTCTTTAAGTGTACAAAATTATTGTTGCTGCCATTGCTTTTGCTTTGATCATGACTGCTTGGATATTCGGAGGTATCGTGTTGAAATCGGCCTACAGAGGCTTCAAATTGAGAACAAAGGGGAGAAAAGCAAAGATACCTGCATACCTCATCCGAACCTTCATCATTCTCATCGTCACTTCCATTGCTCTTTTGTTTCAAATCATTTATTTATTGTATGTCACTTTTAAAACTGCTCCGAGTAATGCTTTGGCTGTTGCTGTAACTTTTTTTATAATTATTTTTTAGTTTGTTTTTATTTATTAACTTTTATTTTCATTATAATAATCAATAATAAAAAAATTTAAAATTTTATTTTATTTTCATGTTTAATTTTTATTTAATTTTTATCACCTTTTTATGTTCTTACTGAAAACATTTTTGAAAAGGTTTACTTTTTGGTTGAGTTCATTCCATCATACATCTTATTCACCTTGTTCGCTCTCACAGCAGTCAAAGAAAAGTGCGGCGAGAAAGTATCCAAACACTCCGGAAGCGAGCCAATAGGCATCAAAAAAAAGCCCTCGAAATACGCCAACTTGGAAAACTCTGGATCGCGCCCGAGGTACAGCCAAAGTGTCTCCCAATCACAATCAGACACTTCCAATAGTAACCCAAGCATCTTTTCTAGTTTCAGTTTTCAACCTCCCATCTATTATGAAAAGACTCGCTGTGAAACGAATGGCAAAGGACATGATGGTGGTCGACAACACACTCACAATAGTGAGCCTTCTCCTTTGTTTCCTCTCAAAGACGAAGAAACTGAACACGAAAACACCATTGCTAAGATTGGTGGTGACGTCAATGAAAAAGAGGACGGAAATGAAAAAGAAGATGTCAACGAAAATGAGAATATCAATCCAGAAAATGAGAACGTCAATCAAGAAAACAATGATGATCTTCCTTTGAATGAGGCTAAAAAAATTGATCTTCCAAATAATGATCATCTTGACCAGAAAGAAATTAACTCTCGAAAAGATGAAAACTCCAAAGATAAAAATGTTGATCTTGATAATCTCCCTTCTTTTTACCATGAAAATAACTTTGAAGTGAGCAGTGTCGTTGAAGATAACATTGTTGTTGATAGTGAGCACAGTGTGTCTCCTCGATCGCTTTCTAACCCATTCGAAAATAAAAAGAACAAAAAGTCTGCTGTAACTCTTTTTTTATCATTTTATTTCGTTTTTAATTGATAATTTACTTTTATTTTCACCAGATAAAGTTTCTGGACTTAGTACCTTTGAAAGTGATTAATTCTTCTTACAGCAAATTCGAAGAATCATCTGAGGATGATCATTTTGAAACCAGTGAAGTCCCCGACTTTGTTCTAAATGTTACCAGTGACAAATAGTTAACCCATCCAAAATCAAAAAACTTGTATAAATCAGTTGTCCAATTTTCTTTATTTGCGAATTATTTAACAAATTTTCAGTTTATTTATTTTTACACAAGAAAGGAATTTTTGGATTGCTAAAACTTTTAATTATATATAGTATTTTTAAATAAAATTTTTTAAAAAAACTTTTCTTTTTTTGACTGACACCAAATCAGGTTTACAACAAAATCCATTAACATCAATTTTAATTGATATTATGGTAAAGTGAAATTCTACAAAGAGAAGCTTTGCAACGGAATACCACCTATTCGAAGAAATGTTTAAAAATTTGGTTTAAAAGGATAAGAATACTTCTTTCAAATTTACGAGAAAGATAAAGAGTTTCATGTAAAATTTGAATTTAGTAGTGTTTAAAAAAAAAAAAAAAAAAAAAATTCGTTAATTTAAAAATTTATAAATGAGAAAGAAAATAGAAAAGAGTAATATATATCAAGGGAGATTCGAATCTAAAATACCATTCTATCATTTGGTGCAATTATTCGAAAAAATAATTTCATCATCAGGACATGCAACAAAAAAGAAATGGTTGGAAAAGTTCTTCGATTTATGGTGAGAAAGATAATCAAATATATTGATATTCAATTCTCTTATCTCATAACTAAACATTAATTTTAACAAAAAAAGGAAAACAAATGAATATTTTTCATTGATGAGACTGATATTACCTCAAATGGATAAGGAAAGAGGAAAATATGGGATGAAAGAATCGAAATTGGCATTGTACTACATCGAGATATTGAATATAGCAAAGACATCAGAGGATGCAATAAAGGTGGTGAATTGGAGACGGCCAGATAAACAAATGTCCTCAGTGGCAGGAGATTTCGGCTCGACATTGGAATCGATATTGAACAACAGATGCCAATATACAAAGCAGGGAACATTATCGATAGGGGAAGTGAATGATATGCTGGATCAATTACATCTCATAACAGAGACGAAAGAAAAGATGAGGATAATGAAGAAGATGATAACAACAAGTTCACCCGTAGAACAAAAATGGATAGTGAGGATCATCTTGAAAGATTTGAAGATGGGACTCTCCGAAAAGACGGTGTTCGATTTCTTCCATCAAGATGCCAATCTGCTTTACAATCTCACTTGCAACTTGAAGGAAGTGTGCGAAAAGCTGAAGGATCCCACAAAGAGACTTACTGACACCAACGTCTCCATTTTTCAATGCTTCAAACCCATGTTGGCGGAAAGAGACGCTCCTGAGAAAGTGTTAGAATTGATGGAAGGAAATCCGTTTGTCGTAGAAGTGAAATATGATGGTTAATTTTTTTTTTTTTTTTAATAATCAAAAATTTGACCAAAAAATCATTTAGTTTATTTACAATTTTTCGCTTTTTTTTTTTAAAAAAAACAATTGTCAAGTGGTTTTTTAGAAATCAAACAAAAAAAATTATTTAACAAAATAATTTGTATTTTTATTTATTTCTTTGATTCCGTACAAAGGCGAAAGAATACAACTGCACAAAAGGGGAGAGACGTTTAAACTGTACTCCAGAAACTCCAACGAAGTGACCTACCTCTACGGAGATTGTATGTATCCCATCATCAAAAACCACATCAAAGCAGAGGAGTGCATCTTGGACGGAGAACTGATGGTGTGGGACAAAACCAGCAAAAAGTTTGCGGAGTTTGGAACTTTGAAATCGATTGCTTCTTACATCAAAGAGAAAAAAGACGGAAAATTCGATGAAGCATTGGAAGGAAAGGAAGTTTGTTTCATCTCTTTCGATCTACTCTTTTTGAACGGAAAAAGTATCATCGAGATGCCTTTAAAGGACAGATACAAACTCATGACTCAGTCTATCGACTGCGAGCCCAAAAAAATCGAGATCGTCGAGCAAAGGCAGGCTAACAACACCGAGGATCTCCTCAGGTTCTTGGACGAAGCCATCAAGAACAAGGAAGAAGGTGTCATGATCAAAAATGTCTTGTCTACTTATGTGCCTGGTGAAAGGAAGAACAAGTGGTTGAAAATAAAGCCCGAATACTTGAAAGTAGATAAAATTTATTTTTTTATTTTTTTATTTTTTTATTTTTTATTTTTTATTTTTATTTTATTTTATTTTTATTTTTTATTTTTTCATTTTCATTATTTTTTATTTTTATTTTTCTTTTTCTTTTTCTTTTTATTTTATATTAATTTTTTTTTTAAATTAGCAATATTTTCTGTGCTGAGGGCCCTCTATTTCATTCTTTTTGCAACTGAAAAACTAGAAAATATCCTCAACAAAGATAAGTCTGGATATTTCGTGATTGCAGAGCTTCCATATGTAATAAAAAATAAAAAAATTTAATCAGTTATTTTTTATTTTTTAAATTTTTTAATATTTTAATGTTATTTTTATTTTCACATTTATTTTTATTTTTTTTGTTTTTTTATTTTTTTAATTTATTTTGTTTTTTCTCTTTTAGTATGTATTTTTAAGTATTTTTGTGTTTCTGGTTATTTTGTGGGCAAAATTTGTTTCTCCTTTGAAATTCACACTCAAGAAAATGTTGGTGTTGGTGTCTTGTTTCGTGGGATTTTTGTTCACCTTCTTTTTTGTCATTCTTATTGTAAATGCGACCATTTCGGGTAAAATTTATTTATTTTTATTTTTATTTTATTTTATTTTTTATTTTTTATTTTTTATTTTTTATTTTTTATTTTTTATTTTTTATTTTTTATTNTGAATGAAAAATAAAGTTAAATTTTAAATTTCTAGTTTTGGAGAATTATTGGATAAATTCTAGGATAAAAACCTTTTTAGGAAACCTTTTAAATAATAAAAAAATAAAAAAATAAAAAATAAAAAAATAAAAATATTAAATAAAAAAAAAAAGAATCTCTACCCCAATACATTGGAACAGCAAAAACACCCACATCAAGTTTTTTAGCAACACGTTCATAAAAAGGATGAGAAGAGAAATCATCAGTGATGAGGTAAGAAGGATAGAAATTGGAGAGCTTATGATTTCCCTTGTGAGTCAACAAAGGACCCACAAAAGTTTTGTTTTCAGCTAAAAGCAAATTAATAATGTTTTTATTTTCTATTTTGATCCAATCGGACAATGTGAAATAATAGTCACAATTGTAGACGAGAGTTGCTTGGAGGGCTTTTGTTTTGGCTTCTCTGAATCCTTTCTCGTAGCTTTTGAGAACGATGAAGTAGCCTTTTTTTTTGAGTCTTTCTATGAATTCGTCGAAGAATGTTTTTCTTGATACAACATTGACAAAACTTGCGTAGATTACCTTTTTTATTTAAAATTTTTTAAAAATAAATAAATTAAATTAAATTTTTTAAATAAATAATTTAAAAAAAATTAAGAAATAAAATTATGAATAAAAAAATTAAAATTTTTTAAAATAAATTAATTCAATTAAATTTAAAAAAATATAAGAAATAAAAATGAATATCTTCAAAAATTCTTTAAACCAAAAAAAAAAATTCTTTAAATCGAAAACAAAAAAATGATTTTTTAAAAAAAAAATTTACAATATTTTTTTTGTCATAATTCAAATTTTCAATTTCATCGAAAAAGTTGAGAGGACGTATGATTTCATCATGCAAAAAGATAGAAACCAAAATTTTGTGAGGAGGGATTTGATTGAGTTTCAAAGGGGGAGGACTCATGAAAGGAGGATTCAAACGTTTTGTGCTGGGGAAATAGTTTTGTAAATATCTCATAATTGACTTTGGGTTTCCATTAGAAGGTCCATGTCTTCAAAAAAAAAAATTAAAATTTATTTTTGTTATATATTTCATCAATCATTTTATTTTTTAAAATTTAATTTAATTTGTCAATTTTTTTCTTATTAATTTTATATTATTTTATTTTTTTACTTTTTTATTTTTTAATTTTAATAAAACACATTTTTCATTTAATTTTTGAAATTAAGTTTATTTAAATTTAATCTTTTTATTTAAATTTTTTTTATTTTAATTTTTTAATAATTTTTTATTTAAATTTATTTTTATTTAAATTTTTTTTTACGCATGTAAAACTATTGGATAAGATATGTGCTTGTTGTCTTGATCCAAGTCTTTAACAACAGATTTAAATTTGTAAACTCCATTTTTGTGTATCAGTTGAGCAGACTCTCCTATTTTGGCTCCGAACAAAGATCCGAACATTTTCTTTTTGTAATCCAAAACTATGTTGAATTTTTTGGAGAGAAAAGCTCTTGTGTAAAACCTTTGATCATCTGTCCCTGAACTAATACTATTATCAGATTCCAATAATTCTATTTGTAAAAGGCACGTTAAAGATTTAAATTTTGAAAAAGTATTTTAAATTTCTTTTTATTTTTGATGTAAATCTTTTTTCTTTTTCCATATTTTATAATTTAATACTTGATTTTTTTGATTGTTTGGATCTTATTAAAATTTGAATATTTTATAAATTTATTTTAATTTTAATTTTTTATTTACAAATAAATTAATGTTGAATATTTTTTTTTCTTGGTTTAGAAAATTTTGAATACTTTTTATATTGAATTTTTTTGTTTGGAATATTTTTATTTTTTTTGTTTGTTATTTTATTTATATTTTATTATTTTTGATGTTCAGATTTAACTAAAATTTGAATATTATTATATTTTTTTTAAAAAACTTTCATCTCACCTAACAACTTGTTTGCAGGACCAAAAAATACACCAGAGTTTAAATATTTAGAATTGAGAATAGGACTGCTAGGATAAGAAGATGCAAGGTTGGCGTCAGGATAACAAGCCATTTCGGCCATGAACACGATCGAATTGGAAGGGAAAGATGCGTCGTAGATCATTTCTAAGAGATCCAACTTGTTGCATAAAACGACATCAAAGGCATCTGTGAACAAAATTTTCAATTTTGCGAATTTAGAAGATTCAATCCCAAATTTCTTGGCATCATTTGATTTTATTAGATTCAACATCTCCCTCATTCTTATCAATTTATCTCCATATCCTTTCCATTCTTCGCAGATCCCTAATAATACAAAGGGATATTCATATTTGTTTGATGCATCTAATAAGAGCTCGAGATCCTCTATCATCTTGCTTGAATAGATCACATGAATCACATTTGAATCTTCATCCATCGTGATTTTATCTAATCCATCTGCCCAATCCCTCATCTTTTGCGAATTTACGCAACTATCAGGGATATAATATTCTCCAAAATTACTGATCCAAGATAATTCTTGATTATTTGAGAATGGCAAAACTGAAAATAAAATTATAAACAAAAAATAAAGTGTCTTAATCTTCATTTTTTTATTTTATTTTTTTTATTTTTTTTTTCAGCTAAAATGATTTTAATTTTTTAAACTTGAAATTCAACAATCTCTTTCAAATTAACAGGATTTAATTGGATAGGAATCAAACTAGGATCAAAATCAAAAATGGGAAGTTCCATCTTCACCCTCGTACTCGTATGAACAGAACTAATAAAGCCAAAAAACTTATCACCTTTCTCCAAATTAATATCTACAAAAGAGAAAATGTAGTCAGGTTTTTCTTCATCAGGTTTCTTATTAAAAAAACTTATTGTCGCTTTAGATTTTTCTTTTTCATTATAACTTCCATTGTGAATGATAAGGTAGATGGTTCCTTTCTCTATAAAATTTTTGGAGGAATTCAATTCTTTTCCTCTCATGTTTGAACAAAAGTATGTTTTCGAAGTTTTTTTAAAGTAATAATAACCATACCTAAATCTTCAAAAAGTTGTTGTTTTAAAAAAAAAAATGAAAATTATTCAAATATTTTAAGAAATTTACTCGTCAACACCAAACCCACAATACTTTTTATTATTTTGAATAAAATCTTAATCAAATTAAATTAAGGTTTGTTTACCCTATTTAAATCTGTTGAACCTAAAGTAACTCCTATAGTTAAATGATATCTATGATTCATAAAAAGTCAAATTTTATATTGAATATAAATTCAAATGAAAATGCAAAATTTTACTCTTTTATTTGATCAAGATAAAAAGGATACATCACTCCCTCCAAAAGAGTTGTTTTTGTGATTGCAGTTTTCCAAGTTGGAAATTGGCTTATATCGATCAATAATCTATGATCATCGTTATCTACCTTGAAATTCGATCTGAATTTGGATTGATCCCATCCAGACATGAAGATGGAGATCATCAATTGCTTCCAATTCAAAAATTGAATGGGCAATTTGATTATATTCGTTGTTCTTTCAATGAATAGCCTATAAAATATCTGATCTTCTTTCAATATGAAGAAAATACTCTTGCTTAAAGAGGAGATGATTAATAAATCTGAAAATTCTAATTTTGAAAGGATCAATCTCCATATCTGCTTCTCATTTGATGTGAATTCCTCCATTCCCTCCTTGGAAATTGTGATTTTCTTCTTTTGGGGTTTAATATCATGATCAATGGAAAATCCAAGAGAACCAGATGTGGATAATTTGCTCTTATTTTTATCTTTTGAAACTGTATTGCCTATGTTATGTATTTATTGAATAAAAACATTTTAATGCAATAATATCTTAAATTTTACTATTGTCAAAAGATGGATTTGAAGGATTATGGCCATTTCCCATTTTTTTTTTTTTTCAATTAATCTGAAATTTACTATTAAAAAAAATTATAAAGATCATTTTTAAGAAAGGATGAAATAAAAATGATGATTTCATTTTTTAAAAACAAAAATAAATTTAATTAATAACTTTCAAACTGTTATCGAAATATACAAGATCTTTCGGAAACAAATTCCTATAAGAATCAGCAATAGGCAAACCCAAAGTGATCTGCAAAGGGGGGATGAACCGAGAAACAAAACCGTACAGCTTTTCACCTCGGTCCAACTCTATGTCCTTAAAAGAAAAGATGTATTCGGGTTTCTCTTCATTCTCATGTTTATTAAAGAAACTAACAGTTGCCTTTGAAGATTCTTTATCACTATAACTTTGTTTGTGTACATATATGTAGATGGTGCAGTTATCTTGAAACTTCTTGCCGGTGATGCTTTTTCCTATTTCGTTCACACAAATGAATGGTGGTTGTTTTGATCTGAATAAGTAATATCCATATCTGTATCTTTTAAAAAAAAGAATTCAATTTATTGTTTGAGAAATTAATATTAATTTTAATAATTTAATATTTCTTGAATCTTTTTTACTTGTCAACACCAAATTTATGATGTCCCAACAAATCTGTTTTCTGAAGTGCAATTCCAATTGACATATAAAATCTGTTACAAAAAAAAAAAAAGAAAAATTATAATCTCAAGGATATATATATGATCAAATAAACTAGAATAAGATTCAATATATTCAAAATTTGAATTATATTCCATAATTTTTTTTTTTTTCAATATTACTCTGGTAGCTTGCTAAAGTGAAAAGGATATAATATCCCTTCAAGGAGATAATTGCTTGTTATTGCTGTGGTCAAAGTTTTTGTGGTTTTTAAATCGACAAGCTTTTTAATATTGACATCATCCACTGCATAATTGCCGTTGAATTTGGATTGATCCCAAGTCATCAGGGATGAAAGGTAATATCTTTTCCAATTTGATGAATCCGAAGGTAAATTATCGATTTTATGGGATTTCATTGAGAAAAGGCTCCAGAAAATCTCATCTTCCTTTAATATGAAGAAGAACCATTTGCATACAGAGGAGATACAGAATAGATCTTTGTATTCGAGATTTGATAAGATCAATCTCCATATCTGCTTTTGATTGGATGTGAATTCAATCATCCCATCTTTTGATATTTCTAAATTGGATAATAATTTATAAAACAATTTGATTTTATATCAAAAATAAACAAACCATGATTGTTTTTTCTATCACTTCTTTCAAACACTGACATTTTTTTTTTATTTTTAATTTTATTTTAATTTTATTTTAAATTATTTTTTCACAGAAATTTGATTGAAATTTAGATAAATTAAATTTCTGTAAGATTAAGATTCGTATAATAGTTATCTTTTTTCAAAATAGTTGAACAAAATCCAATATCCTTCTTCCTATTCCCAATTTAAATTACCCAAGAAAAATATAAAGGTCGGGTTAACTATTATGAAAATTTTGATGGAAGTTTCTTTTAAAAGAATATTTAAATGATATCTTTTATTTTTTGGAAATTTCAATTTTCATTTAAAAAATAAATCTAAATTCGCAACAATAAAAACTGACATTTTTTAACCAAGAACGAGATGAGAAGGAACAAGAGAAGGATCAAAAAAAAAGATAGGTTTTTCTAAGCCAACACGAACTCCAAGATTCGCACAGCTGATGAACCCAAAAAAGAATTCACCAGGATCCAACTGAATCTCATTAAAAGAAAAGATATACTCTGGTTTTTCCTCAAATTCATGTTTATTGAAGAAACTCACAGTTGCTTTTGATTTTTCTTTTTTATTGTAACTTCCTTTGTGAACTAATAAGTAGATTGTTCCGTTTTGCTCGAAATTTTTTTTGCTTATTGTCTGGCTCCCAGATCCATTTGTACAGCTATATGGTCCCCCACCATTTGTGTGAAAATAGAATCCAAACCCATATCTACAATCCAATATTTTTAAGAAACAAGAATATTTCAATATATTTAAAGGTTAATTTATTTAATTTAATTTTATTTTTTATTTTTTTATTTAATAATTTTTTTTTTTACTTGTCCACTCCAAAATTGGATTTCTCTCCACTAAATATACCTGATTTTTCGAGGATAACACCAATTGTTAAATGATGGCTATTTTTTTGATAAGAATTAAAAAATTTATCGATAAAAAAAAAAAAAAATACGGAGGAAGATTTATGAGTTTAAAAGGATATAAAACTCCTTCAATAAGATAATTCCTTGTTTTTGCAGATCTCCAATCTTTGTGTTTGCATACATCAACCAATATCTTCCCCTTTTCCTCAATAAAATTGTCTACAAAAATTGATTTGTCCCAACCTGTTGCCATCAAGCCGATCATTTGCTTCCAGTGGGAATATTCTTTGGGTAATTGGTCGATATTCAATTTTCTCTCCATAAATAAACTCCAAAAGATCTCATCCTCTTTCAATATGAAGAAAAAGGCTTTGCATACTGATGCAATCTTGAATAATTCTTCAAATTCTAGTTTGGAGAGGATCAATCTCCATATTTGTTTATTGGGATGAATAATCTCTTCCATATTTTCCTTGCTGATATATTTATCACTCTTCTTTATATTATTATTTCCCATTTTCTTTTTATTTATTCAATTTTTAAATTTTAAAAATTAAATTTTAAAATAATGAAATAAAAACATTCTCTCAAAAAAGATTTAATAAATTTGGAGTCTTTGTTTTAAAATATTATGAAACAAGGGTGATATTAAATCTCTCCCATGCAAATTTTTGTGGTTTAAGTGAGACAACTGTGTTATCTCCACTCAAATAGGTAAAATACCAGTCATTAATTATGAAATATCCAATATCATTTGGAAAAGGACAAGGGGCCCATCTTTCCAAATAATAATGGTCGTAAGAAAGAACAGCTTGTCCACTGTTAGCTGCACTCAAGTATGTCCCAAAATAAGATTTAATAGTCACATAACCATCTCCTTGATGTTCCATTAGCCAATGTTCCCATGTATCTGCAGTAGGTACAAGACTCACTGTCATGTTTGGATCAGCACGAAGATATGTACCCCAACTTACTGACCTAATTGTGACAAGACCATATGGCACAGAATATCCTAGTTTAGAAAGGTTTAAATTTAAAAAAAAATAGTTTGCAATTTAATTATTTTGATGTTTGATTTTAAAACTCTTTCAAAATTTAATCCATAATATATATATATATTTGATGATCAATATTGAGGATCAAAAAAAAAATTTTTTATATTACCCAAAGAGCAAAACAAAAAAAAGATAACAACAGAGATTAATTTCTTTTTTTTTATATTTAATTAATTGAATTAAATTATTATTATTTTTTTCTTAATAAATTTTGAATTATTTTTAAAAAAAACTTCCTCTGATTTAAAATTTAGAAAAAATTTGTCAAATATTTTGATAATTGAAACATTTAAAGTGTTTTTGTTTTTAAAAATTTATTTTTAGATTTTTGAAAGGAGGGATTAATCTTCTTTTAAAAATGTTAAAGATCCTTAAAAATTTTTAGTACTGAGAAAAAACAAATTTTAATTTTTATTTTATTAATTTAATTAAAAGTGGATTTCTTTTTCTAATTTATTTTTTTATCTTCAAAGATAATTTTAAAGATAATAAATTAAAAGTTGACAAATCTTTAAATTCAAAAAACAGGTTGAATCCAAATGTAGAAAGAATTTTAATTTTCCAAACAAAACAATTTATTAAACACTAACAACATACCATCTCTCCCAAGCATATCTATTAACCTTCAAAGAAACGACATTGGCGGTATCTCCACCCAAATAGGTCTGATGCCATTCATTTAGTAAGAAAAACCCTACATCACCAGGGAAAGGACAACCATAAAATCTTTCAAGAGAAACTGCGACACCAGAAAGAGCAACTGTGCTGCTACTTGTAGCAGTCAAGTAAGTCCCAAAATAAGATTTGATGGTAACAATACTGTCGCCTTTATTTTCCAAGGTCCATTGTTCCCATAAGTCTGCATTTGGTACGAGACTTACTGTACCATTGGGATCTGCACGAAGATAAGTCCCATGACTCACTGATTGGATAGTGACAAGACCAAAGGGAATGGAATAAGCTATTTTTATAAAAAGGGTTAAAATTATTGAATACAAATGAAATTATTTTGAAAAATGTTTTTTTTTACCTACAACGCAAAACAACAAGAAAATTACAATAGAGACAAATTTCATCTTTTTTTTTTTATTATTTTTTTTATTTAATTATTTTTATTTATTTTGTGATAAAATTTAGAAAAGAAATTTAAAAATATTCAAAATTTCTTTTATTTCAATGGAATTTGAATGTAAGATGTAATTTTATTTTTTAATTTCATTCAAAGAAAAAGGATTGAATTAATTATCCTTTCTTATTGTTCAAAAAAAAAAATTAGTTTAGAGGATCCACAGAAATTTAATTAATATTAATTCTTTAAAAAAAGAAATTAAAAAAAAAAAAAATGAAATAGTTTTATTCATTCCAAGATCAAAAATTTAACTTTGAAACTTGATAGGATTAATTGATTTTCATTGATGAAACAGTAACCAAAATCACATCCAATATTAACTAAGCTGATTTGATTACCCAATCAAAAGAAGAACAGCCCATTTTTCAAATAAGTTTGATGAAACCCGCAGTATGTCTCAAAATTGCCACAAAAAAGATTTAAAAGACATCATTCTCAATAACAAGACATGTATGCATCAACTAACAAAAATTTCACTGTTTTTTGACAAGACCGTTTGGAATTTGTATATCCTTAAAATTTTTTTTACTTTAAAAACGAATATTTTAAGTTTATATTTTTAACTTTAAACGACTGTTTTGCTACTTGCATCTTTTATTTTTTTATTTTTTATTATTATCATTTTTCGGAGAAAATTAAAATGAACTCAAAAAGAGTGGAAATGAAATATTGATTATTATATTGAGATTCTTTTTCAATCATTTCCTTTGCAAGATTAATCTATGACCAAAATTTTTGGATTTATTTATGATTGGCTGTGATTTTAAATTATTTTTCAAATTTGTCAAAACAGTTTCTTTAATTTTATATTATGGCGAAAAAATAGGAAAAGTGAAGATTTCCAAACATTAAAAAATCCATTTAATCCAAATATACAAAATATATCTATTTAATTCTTAAAGGGAATGTTCCTTTTTTTTAATTTTTCAAACAAGATTTATTTTTTTTTTTTTAAACATTTGTGATATTCCATTCCTCCCATGTATTTCTGACAGCTTTAAGCGAGATATCCCCACTAAGGTATTGATAGAACCAATCATGCATAATTTCAAAGTTAGAAGTACCAGGGAATCCAGCTATACACCACCTTTCTTTTTGGCCTAAGTGGGTGGTAAGAGATGGTACATTGTTGCTATTTACTGTCAAATAAGTCCCATGATGAGATTTTATGGTGACTTTGCCATCACATACATAAGTTAAATTCCAATGTTCCCAGTCATCTGCTACAGCGGTGAGACCTACTGACAAATTAGGGTCAGCACGAAGATATTGATTGAAATATACTGACTTGATTGTGACGATACCATATGGTAGAGTATATCCTGAAATAAATTTTTATTAAATTACATTTATGATCATTTTTTACGAATTCCATATTTTTGTTAATAAATTTAATATTATTATTTACAAATGAATTTATTTTTAATACCTATTGCCAAAAACATTATGAAGATAAAAACATTGATGAGCTTCATCTTTTTTTTTATATTTTTAATTATATATATATTAATGTGTTTGCTAAAATTATTTTTTTTTCTTCAAAATAGAATTTGATTATTTGTAAAAAATTTTTAAAGTTCAAAATTGTTATTTAGTTTCACTTTAAATCAAAAATTTGACTGAACTGAAATAAATTTTTTGAAATAATTGTTTCTTTGAGATTTTATTTGTATAAATTTTTTTTTTTTTTCAAGATTCAATATTCAATTGAAATTCAACTTAAGAAATCTTTAAATTAAATATATTTTCACTTTTAATTGACTTTGTTTTTTTTTATTTATTGATAGAATTTTTAAACATTTGTTATAATCCATCTTTCCCAATAACTTCTTACACTTTTCAATGTTATAGCGTTGACATCATCTCCACTTAAATAAGCATTGTCGTAATATCTTATTTCAAAACCTGTATCACCAGTGATTGGGTTTATATTCCATTCAGTAAAATCAACTTCGAAACTAAGTACAGGTTTATTATTACTACCGACAGTCAAATAGTTATTAAAAAAAGATTTAATACTATATTGACCAAAGTATTCTGGTTCAATTCTCCATTGTTCCCATGTATCAGCATAGGGGACGAGACTGACTGTACCATTAGGATCTGCTCGAAGATATGTTCCAAAACTAACAGATTGGATAGTGACAAGACCAGTTGGGACTGAATAAGCTAAATTTAAAAAAAAAGAAATTATCTTTTTAAAAAATCAAAGTTGCTTTTAAATTCTTTCTAATTTTTGAATATTTGTAAAATTTAAAAACAAATTTTTTTTACCAAAACCACAAAACAAAGAGATAAAAATTATAAAGATTAATTTCATTCTTTTTTTTTTTTTTAATTTTTTTTTATTTTTTTCTTTTATTTTAAATCTAAAATATTGAAAAATTCAACATCTTTTTATTGTGGTGATTATAAAATATATCACATTTTCAAAATATACTATAAAAAGTGATCTTACAAACAATCAAACCATCAATCTAATTTCAAACAATCGGGATTAAAAAATATAATATTTTTTTTTATATATATATTATTTTAAAATAGGAAATAATTTAAGATTTCCAAAAATAAAAAACCATTTAAAAAAAGGATTTTAATTTGTCAATTAAGAACTTCTCAAACACTAACAACATACCATCTCTCCCAAGCATAATTATTTGGCTTTAATGAAACTACATTAAATGTATCTCCTCCTAAATAGTTCTCATAATAGAAATTTTGAAAGTAATAACCTGCATCCGCATTAGAAGTATAAAATTTTTCAAAAATATTCAATTTTTGTGCTTTAAGAACAACTGTAGTGCTGCTATTTGGAGTCAAATAAGTCCCAAAATAAGATTGGATGCTGACCGTAAGGCCTTCATCCCATATAGTCCAATATTCCCATAAGTCTGCTGTAGGGACAAGATTTACTGTACCGTTGGGATCTGCACGAAGATAAGTGCCATGACTCACTGATTGGATAGTAACAAGACCAAAAGGAATAGAATAAGCTATTTTTTAAAAAAATGATTGGAAAAAAATCTTTTATATTTTTTCATGATAATTTTATAATTTCATTCATTGAAAGAGTTTATAAGAAATTATTTTACCAAGAACGGAAAACAATAAGAAGATTACAATAGAAACAAGTTTCATCTTTTTTTTTTATTTTTTTATTTTTTATTTCTTTGGAGATGATAAATATTGAAAAATTTCATATTATTTGTTAAAAAGGAAATGACGGAGGATACCGATGATCTTAATGAGAATGTAGTAAAATTATTGTTGGAATTGATATTATTTAAACTTGATGAACATTCTCAATGAAATAAAATGAAGAAATTCTAAAAAAATTTTAATAATGAAGATAAATATTCAATTTTCTTCAGATATACAACAAATAAATTTTATTAGATTGAGAAAATGGTTGTATGAATTGTTCCACCTTTGAAATGATTTGTTCCAATTGAATTTTTTTTTTTGGTAAAGATTTGCTTAGGTGCGGAAATATCAAATTTAAAAAAAAAAATCTTTCTTAAATCTCATGATTTTTTTTATATTTTTCTTAAAACTCAAATAATGTTGATCATTTCCTCCGGCTGAGTATTTTTCTTTGGGTGATTTATCGAAATTGAAATTAATCTCCTCATTCTTTCAATTTGAAGAAAAAGATTTTGCTAACTTATAATTGTGAGATAGGATTAATTATGAGAAACCAAATGATTTAAATCAAAAATTCAAAAAATATTTTTAATTAACTTTTAAATGTTTCTTTCCTAAATATCCGGTGACCAACAATACAATAACAATAATACAAATGAGCAAAATGGGATACTCAACCTCTTCTGGCAAAAAATTCTCAACCATCTTGTTTTGGTAGTTTTTAGGATCAAACTCAATGTCGTTAAGAGAATACTTTAATGTACAAGTTCCCTTTACAACCAAAGACCCTTCATTTCCATCAACATCGCCTATTAAATAAAAAAAAAAGATCAATTTTAAATTAATTATATTGATTATTTTATTACATAAATTATTTTATTACATTATATTATTTAATCTTAAAATTCATTAATTTTATTATTTTAATTAAATTTATTTTTACAATTTATTTCAGTCATTCCTAAATACACGTCTGGCTTCAATAATCCAAAACAATCCCAATCTATATCTATTCACAAGAAAAAAAAAATTAGATCATATTAATAATAAAAAAAAAATTTTGAAAGTATGCTACCATTAGTTTCCAATTTTTTTCCTTTGTTTTTACAATAAACTAGTTGAGGAGTATATTCATTCGTACATGCAGCTGAACCTCTGGACAAACATTCCATTTGTTTAGTCTCTGAATCATATTTCTATTTTCATCAGTTATTTTGATTTATTTATTTATTAATTTAAATAATTTTGATCAATTTAATTTTATTTTATTTTAATTAAAAAAATAAATGCTCAGATTGAAATAAGAAATCTCATAAATTCAATTCAATTGAAAGATTTTTTATTCATTAATTTTTTACCTTTTGATCATCTCTAAAGATTATGTAGGGGATATTCTTCATTTTTATAGTTGTCCCTGATTCAATGTTATAGTATGCATTTTCCTTTAATTTCAATTTCTTGATATCCACATCTAATACCTCCCTCTTATCATTGTGGAAGATATATTTGTTCTTCGTTTTATGGGCTTCATACACGAAATTGTCCGACAAATCTTCTCCTTTTACAGCCTCAACATCATTTATGTCCTGACAATTCAAAAAAAGAAATAACAAAGAAAATAACAAAGAGAATCTTAACAAATGTTTCATTTTTTTTTTTATTTTTATCGTAAATATATTTAATATTTATTTTGTGTGAATAAAAAAAAAATATAGATCGTTATTGTTTTTCATAATTTTGTTTATGGATAACAACAATTCCAATAATAACAATAACATTACTCCTAAAAAAAGATTGGGAAATGTGGGATTCAATCTGCAGGCTCCCAATAGCACTCCCAACAACACCAATACTGACAATACTCATACCAATGGCAATACAGATCCCATCGTCAATAATAATAACAATAATACAATCAATAACAAGACTTATACAACATCCATCAAAAATAATAATCCCATCAAACATAATCCACCAAATAAACAAGTAAAATTAATTATAATCTCTCATATATTTCCTATTCATCATAACACTCTTTATTTCATATTATTTAATCCTCATCATCTTCCTTATTTCTTTATTAATTCTCAACAAAATTTTTATTTATTCACATCAAATTCTTTTTCTTTGACAAAGATATTTATACCGCAATTTAGACCAAATAAGAATCTATCATCTCAAATTCCTGTGACAATAAAGAAGGTAAAAAAAAAAAAAAAAAATCACTATCACAACTTTCATCTCAATGAAATCCAAGATTATAAATTAATAATGAAAAAAAAAAAAAACTATTTAAACATCACATCCTTTAAAACAAAAAACAACGAAAAAAAAATTTTAAAAATGAAATCTTTGTTAAAATTTTGAAAAACAAATAAAATATTTCTAAAAATTAAATAAAAAACCAAAAAAAAAATTTGTTTTTTATAGGTAGAAAAAATTGAAAGCGATAACGAACCCAAAAAACCATTAAAAAAAGAAAGAAATTTCAATAACAACAACAAATTCAACTCAAAATACACACCGAGATTCACCCCAAACAAACATTTTCATTCCCAAATGCCCAATCTGAGCAAGAGTGTGTTCACTCCTACCCCAAGCAACTCCATGACTGCTGTTACTGTTTCTCCTTTGGAAAAAGAAGAAAAGAAAAAAATTTTATCAGACAACATGGACATAGAAGAAAAAACACCAAGTATTTTTTTTTCTTTTAAACAAATTAATATTTAAATTTTATTTTTTAGTGATTAATTTATTTAATTCAAATAATTTTAATTAAATTCAAAGTTTTTTTGTTTTTTTGTTTTTTTTTAATGATAAATTTCCATTTTATTTATTTTTGTTTTGTCTAATTGATCATTTATTTTTTTGATGATTAAATACTTTTAATTTTTATTTCAATTTTAAAATTTTAAAATTTATTCTTCATATTACATTTAATTTGATTTTATTCGTTATTCTTGATTTTAAATTTATTTTTTTAAAATTATTTTGAAAAAAATGTTAGCAAAAGAAAATATACTGGTTCTAGAAAAGAAAAAGAAAAAAAAGAAAAACGTGATAGAATTTAATGAAATTGATGATGGAAAGAAATCCAACACCCCTATAGTAACTCCTTGGAACAATCCTTATTTGCACCTTTTCAACCAAACTAAAACTAAAATTCCTTTTCCTAAAAATTCTCCTGCGAGTGAATTATTTTATAACGAAAGTGTAAAAAAAAACTAATTATTATTATCAAAACTTTTTCATTTTTTTTTTTTAAAATTGTTTTAATTTTTAAAATTAATTTGTAATGGTTTTGTTATTTAAACTTTTATTTTTAAATTTTATTTATAATTTTTAACTTTTTAATTAATTTTTAATTTTATTTACTTTTATTTTTAAAATTAAATTGTTTTTTAATTTTTTATTTATAATTTATTTTGGTTTGATTTGATTTAAAAAAATTAAAAATAATTTCACATTTTTTTGTCAAAAATCTCCAATAGAAATATTTTTATTGTATTTTTTTAGGGAGTCAGATTAGAAGACGGAACATTATTTTTGGTGCAACTTCCTTCTATTCTTCCCAACAACAAAATGGTAGAAACATACAAGAAAAACGAGGAGATCGCCTTAGAAAACCTCAAAAAGAAAAGCACCACTCACAGATACACTCCCAATCCTCCTACTTTCGCCAGCTGTCTTGGGTCTTTGGAGAATGGTAAGATGGGCAAGATGATCATTTACAAATCTGGAAAAATAAAACTCAAATTGGGAGATTGTCTTTTTGATATTTCTCAAGTAAAAAATATTTATTTTTTTCATTTTTTATTTTTTAATTTTCGACATAATTTTGTTTTATATTTTTAATTTAAATGAAATTTTTATTTTTTATATTTAATGAACTTAATTAAATAATTTTTTGTTTATTTTTTATTTTTTATTACATGCACTGAATTGATTTACTATTTATTTTTTATTTTTTAAAACTATTTTTTAAGAATTAATTTATTTTTATTTTTAAATTTAATTTTTCATTTGATTCTTGATAAAAAATATTTTTATTTTAATAGGGTACATCAACCAAATTCCACCAAGAAGCAGTGTGCGTCTCCCAAAGCTCAAATATCTATTTCTTCGGCGACGTCCTCCAAACAATGGTGGTCACACCCAACATCAACTCCCTCATCTCTGGACAAAAAGCCGACTCCATCCTCAATCAAACTCTCCAAAACGGTGATCTCATGGAAGATGAGGATTTCTTAAAACCTGTTTCTACTCCCATTAAAAATCCTTCTAATCCTGTCAAAAAAAAAGTCCTTGAATTCAAGAAATAAAGTCTATTTTATTTAGTCTCATTTTTTTCATAATCATATTTGATTCATATGTTTTTCATTTTTATTTAATTCCTTTTTTTATTAATTTCTTTTATTATTAATTCATTTTTCTTTTTTTTATTATTATTATAAAGCTAATTTCTTCAAAAATTTCGTATTGGAATTATTTAAAATTTTCTTCCCAATTTTTTCCAAAATTAAAAATTACAAAAAAAAAAAAAGAATATCAAAATTATAAAACTAAAATAAAACCTTATTAAAAACAATGCTCCTCAAAACATTAAAAACAATTAAATCCACTAATCTGATGGATAAAAACATTTGGAACAAGACTTTAAGGTACAAATGGACACCCACCTCCTATGTCACCCTTGTAGGTTTATCTTTTTACACTGGACTACTTGGATATACCACAGAGAAGATAATCAAAGATAAAAACTTAAATACTCAACAAGCTGAAATGATAGAAAGACTTTGGAAATAAACAAAGGATTTGATCTCAATTTTTCGAATTAAAGAATTTTTTCCAATTAAATTTTGATAAATAAAGCTTAAAAAATTTTTTGATTTTTCTAATGTTTTTTCATTGATTTGCATATTAAGATCATATTCATTTGATTTAATTTTATTTCATTTTTTGAAAAAAAAAAAACTTTCATTTTATTGTGCACAAACTATTTTTTGGTTATTAAATTTTAATCCCAAACCAAGGTAAGGAAATCAATTTTGCTTAATTGTTAAATTAATTGATATCTAATAGGAAAATTAAAAAAATAAAAATAAAAAATTAAAAATATAATATAAAAAAAATTCATAAAAATATTAAAATTTGGCCAATGTTAAAGCGGAAGTTTAAATTTGTGTTTTTCATTTGTTGTTTTTGTTTTTGTTTTTTTTTTAATTAAATTTGTGAAAAAAGGATATTTAAATAATTAAATTTATTTAAATAAAACTTTAAGATCTCAAAATACTTTCACAAATCAAAGAGGAAACTTATTTTTTTGTTTTGTGTTTCAATTTTAAAAATTAAAAAAAAAAATTGAAGAGTAAATAAATAATAAGAAAAGGAAATTATTATTTATAAAACATTTTTGAAAGAGAATAGAATATTGTAAAATTCATCAATCCATCCTTTATGATTTTGGCCAATAAATATTTTTTTAATTTTTTTCAGGTGATACAGCCGTTTTACCTTTGCAAAATTTAAAAAAAAATGAAGAATTTTATGGATATCACCGAGATAGATTTATACACAGATATAACTGATTGTAAGCAAAATAAACAAATTTATTTTTTTTTTTTTCATTTTTGCACTAGTCTCTCAAGCAGAAATATTATATCTGTGGAATCATTTTATGGAAGCAACTGGTGGAAAAAAAGAGATGAATTATCCCAAATATATAAGGGTGATTGAAAATGATAACAACAACAAATTGAATCAAGGAGATATCTTCTTCGCCAAAGCTTTGTTTTCGTTGTTTGATGATAGGGATACAGGAAGTTTGATCTTTGAAAATTATGTAGTGATATGCAATGCCATATCAAGAGAACATATAGAGAAAAAGTTTGAAAGTAAAAATATATATAATATATTGCAGATCATGATCCATATTTATTTATTTTTCATTATTCTAAATAACAATCAATAATCTGAAATATATCCTATCTTTGAAAAATTTATTTTATGCACTTCAAAGATATACTCGTATATTTGAGATTGAAGATGGATAATTCCATTTATTATGAATTATTATACACATATCCTCTATACATCATTAATCTCCTTTCTCTTTTTTTCTCTAGTATTGTTTTTTTTGATCAAGGGAAGCGATCCAGAAGTGAACACGATCGAAATCGAAGATACAAGGAAGAAAATTGAACTTCTCAGCCAAAACATGCCCAAATCCAAACTGGAGACGAGATCACTCTCGATGATCCATGATAATACAACCAAGAAGAAGATAAATCTCGCTCAGAATTTCGTAATCAACCTTTATCTCCTTTAAATTACTTTAAATTCAAATTTATGCTTTATTTCATATTATTTTATCGTATATACCAATTTCATTCACTCATTTAAGCATACTACTCAAATATACATTTCAATTTATAAAAATTCCATATTCTCATCTCTTTCATTAAAATATATTAAAAAAAGAAGGCATTCAAGGAATTCTTTACTCTCTTTTTAAATCCCTTAATAGATTTTAAAATTATAATTTTATTTAAATTTCACTTTCAACCCCCTTTATGGTGGTGAAATCACAATATATATTCTCAAAGAGAAAGAAAAAAATAGGGAATGTTATCAATTCTTTCTCGAATAATATCATCTCATCCACCTTTCCCTCTAAAAAGGAATATTAAAATTCAAAAAAATCATCCTCTAACAAAAAAAAAAAGTTTTATTCATATCAACAATAATTGTAGTCCAAAATTTTGTCAGCGGATATTAATTTTTGACTAACAAAAATTTGAACATCTCTAATCTTATCATCAGATTGATGAAACGATTTAAAATTTAAAAAAAAATTGATAATGGTTTTGATTCATTCAATCCAAAAATTAGATATCTTCATTTTCTTTGCATTCTCATTCACATTCATTTTCATCCAAATTGATTTTTTAAAAAAAATTTTTGAACTGATTTATAAAAAAAAAAAAAAGTCACAATCAATGTTCTACAACACAAAAATTCTCCGCCTGAAAGACTTTGTCAAAAACGCGCTCACCTCAGTCTCCGCCTACCTCCTCCTCGAGAAAGTAGATTCGCTCATCATCCCCCTCTGTTTCGACATGGACAAAAGACTCAAAAACAAAATCTACAAGATGCCCCTCCATTACATCATCACCGTGGAGAGGACTAACATCCCCAATGCCATTTTTTTGCTTTGTCAGACTGTTAAGCGGAAGATTAATGAGTTTGACTATTTCAATCCTGAGAAGGACATCAAGTCTTTGAGCAAGGGTGAGATTAATCTCGTTGAGGTATTTATTGTTTTTATTTTTTTTTAATTTAATATTTTTTTATAATCTCTTTATTTTTAATTATTTTTTTCATTTTTGTTATTTTATTTCTTTTTAAAATTTTTTGTCTAATTTTTTCATTTTTTTTATTTTTTTATTTTTTCATTCAATATTTTATTTGTTTTTAGTCTTATTTTTTATTTTTTTTATTTTTTTATTTTTTTTTTGAAACTTTTTCAATTTTGTTGAATTTTTTAATTATTTTTTTTTTCATTTTTAGGCGCTTGTTCACTCATTTGATTTGGGATATGCAAACATAGTAGAATTGAACGAAATATCAGTTTCCATTCTCATCTTCACACTTCGTACAGTGTTGGAGTTTATGTCCGCTCCCTTACTCACCTTTACCCTTTCCAAAGTAGTCAACAAGAAAAAATTTTGGTTAAATGACAAAGATAAAAATATGGTAAAAAAAAAAAAACTTATTCATTTTAAATTATTTTTGTTTTTTAATTTTTTTTATTAATAAATTTTTATTATTTTAATTAATTTTTTAATCAATTTTTTTTGTTTTTAATTTTTTATTTTTTATTTTTTTATTTTTAAATTATTTTTAATTAATTTTTTAAAAAGATGCTTGTTCTTAAAACAATACCAATCAGTTTTTTGGATACTCTGTTCTGCGTAGTGGACACGCTGTGCCTCATCACCAAAAACTCCCGCCCCTCCCTCGAACGCATGTCCATTCTCTTCTCCACCAGCTTCGTCCGCCTCGAAGACGGAGAAGCTCACTACGGACCCAAAGTTGTCACCTACCTCATCAAACACTTTGTACAACTTAACAAGAGCATGAAAGTTAAAAAAATCACTTTAGTTAATGACACTACTATTGAAAGTGGTTTGTCTATTGGTGGGACCATTTTGGAGAGTTATGAGGCCGAGATTGATAAGAAACACAATCTTTTGACAAAGTTTAAGGACACTTCTAGCACTTCCATGTCTAATCTTCTTCGCAAGAACAAATGATCCCCTTTTCCATTTTCAAAAAAAAGACTTTTTTTTCGTATTCTCTTCTTCTCTTCTTCTTTCTTTTTAAATTATTTAGGAAAACTTTTTTTTTTTTTTGGAATTATTGACCATCAATCCCAAATCTTTGTTAGTGAAAATTTTTACTATTTTTTTATTTCGACAAAATGTAAATAAAATAATACCTTTTTGTATACAAAAAAAATAATTTTTTTCTTTTTTTTAAATAGTTTTTTTTAATTTTCTTCCTTATTTTTATTTCTGTTTTCTACATTTGCAAACTCATCTAAGTTTATTTTTTCCAAATCATCGTCAGTCACAGCAATAACACTTTGAACTTCAGGAACCCAATGTTGCAACATTCTTTCAATACCACTTTTCAGAGTAATTCCACTGGAAGGGCAACCAGAGCAAGATCCTAAAAGAAAAAAAATTTTAAAAATTTCAATTGAAAAATTAAAAAAAAAAAATCACCTCTCATTTTGACCATAACAACACCGTCTTCAAAACCCACATACTCAATATCCCCACCATCTTCTTGGACAGCAGGTTTCACTCTACTCTCAATGATCTCCTTAATGGCAGCAACAGTTTCATCTTTCCAAAAAAAAATATGATTTTGTTAATTTTGAATTGTTAATTTAAATTTTTATGAATAAAAAAGATTTATTTAAAAATTTCTTAAATTAATAATATTTTAAAAAATAAAGATTAATTTTTAAAAATTTCTTTTACCATCATCTTCTTTGATTTCAGTGTCTTTAGGAGAGGTAGCGTTTTCATCGATGACAGAGTCACCAGAAGCGTAGAAGTTCATCAAAGAGTCGAAAATGAGTGGCTTCAAATCTTCCCAGTTAATCTCTGAGTCTTTGTTCACTGTTATGTAATCTTTTGACAACATCACTCCTAAAAAAATATTAAGAAAATATTTAATTATTTAATCATGAAATAAAAAAAATTCAAAAAATTATTTATTTTAAATAAAAATCAATATTAAAATAATAAATTAAATAAAATTTTAAATAAAACAAAAAAAAAATTAAACTCAAATATTTTTTATTTACCTTTAACTCCTTCAATTTGAAAGAGTTTTTTAGCAAGTGGAGATTTCACGGCCTCCCTAGAGTTTCTGAAGTCATAGATGCCTGATTCCAAAATCTGTATTGCTGGAAAGAATTGGAGACTATCAGGGTTTGGGGTATCTTTCGTTTGTATGAACAAATCACGTTTTTGAATCCTTAATAACAATTTAATAATTTAGGTGAAATTAAATTTATAAATAATTTATTTTCAGAGAAATTTTAAATATAATTTATTTTTGGTTATATTCTTCACAACAGTCTGTTATAATATTTATATCATTTCAATTTATTGTGTTCGATTTATAATTATCATCACAAAAAATTATATTTGTTTTGATTCGTTTTTATAATTTTATTTTTCTTACTTATTCATCTTGTATTTGTTTGCATAATTAGATTTGATGTTTATAGTTGTCGATGATTTTGTATATGCATTGAAATTTTTGAGAGAATGAAAATATTTTTTGTTTATGTGGAGGTTCATAAGATTGAATGAGGAAAATAATGGGCAATTAATCTTGCCAGCAGAATTTAAAGTGACAGAAAAATATTTCTTGTTCTTTATGAAGTTTTTCATTTTTTTTTTATTTTATATTTTCTTGATGGGAAATCAATAGACAAGGTAAATGGATGGGATGGAGAATGGATAGATGCGATATAAGCAAAAAAACGATAATCAAGAATATCTGAATGATATGTTTAATATCTCGATGGTTATAAAAAATATACAGAAACAAAAACAAAAACATTTTTTTCAAGTTTAAACAAAGAGGAGATTTTTGACAGGAACCCAAACAGAAGAACTCTCCAGAACTAACTTTTCTAAAGAATCTTGAACAGAAGGAAAGTTCTTGTAAGAACCCAACAAACGCAAAGTCAAATCAGAACCATCAAACTCCACCAACTCAACGTCAGCACCGTTAGAAAGCAAAACAGGTCTTATTTTGTCCTTTAAAATCTCCCGTATGATGAGTTCGGGAGAATCTTCATCGATCACTTCTTTAGGAGCAAAATCTCTTTCAGATGAAACAAACTCTTTCTCCGATTTCTTGAAGGAGATGATCAATTTGAGGATGAGTGGTTTGAGTGTTTCCCATTTCGATGATTCTTTCTTGGTGATTGAGATAAATTCTTTTGTGAACATCATCTCTGTCACATCTTGCATTTTTGAAAAGATTTCTTTGGAGAATGGCGAATCTTTAGATGAGGAGGGGGAAACTTCCAAGGATGTGATGTTTTTGAGCATATCAATCCCTGTGTAGAATATTAAGCAATTTTCATTCACTGTTTTTTCAGTATGTACGACCGACATTGATGATGTCCTACAACAAAGATTGAAAATTAGAGATTTGGAAAAAAGAAGATATGAAAGATAATATGAGTCTTTAAGAATTTGGAGATTAATTTATTCCCAACAAAATTTTAATTTGTTGCAATATTTTTTCACATCTCCAAGATAATATGGTCAATATATGGCTTTATAATATTTTATTTCTTTTTTTTATTTTATCTTACTTTGTTCCTTGCACTTGCAAATCCACTCTCGATCTGAAATGGAAATCATCTTTCAATTCTATGGAGGTAGATCTATTCACATTATCTCCATCCAATATGTCATCCAATGGCTTCGATGCAAGAGTATTGATACTACTGCTGCTTGGTGCATTTATTTCAAAGGTGGTTGACTCTTGTATCACTGTCGATTGTTGGGATTGAGATTCAGATGCTTTCATCACATTCAATGGAGTGATGATGGATTGAGATGAGGGAGATAGAAAGGATCTTATCCCATCAAATATACCTTCTTTTGGAATTCTTTCTTTGTTATTTTGATTGGTTACTTTTGATGTGAAATTTTCAAAGGAATTAGGCCTGAATATCTTACTCAAAAAAGAATATTTATAATCTGTGTAATATTTGAATTGCATATATTTTGTATCTTCCGAGATACTCCTATCAAGTCTTGGTTGATCGTCATTATCGTCAAATTTAGGTATTTGGAATACAATATCTATTTCATATTAAAGTATAATTGAATGTTTGGGGAGTATTAATTGATCTCATTACCTTTCATTTTTACAAATCAATTTTATTTTTTATATTTGAAATTTATACAAAAAAGGAAAAACAAAAATTAAATAAATTCATCCATTAAAGGATCTTGTCACAAGAAATGAATAAAGTTAATTTTCACAAGACAAAATGTAAGAATTTTAAACAATATTCTTCTTAGATAGTCTTGTTTGGAAGGAAAGTTCTTGTAAGACCCCTTCAATTTTAAAGTTAATATAAAATTTTCAAACTCTACAAGTTCAATATCTGCCCCATTTATCAGTAATTCAGATCTTATTTTGTCCTTAAGAATTTCTTTTACGATCATTTTGGGAGAATCTTCATCTATGACTTCTTTAGGAGCAAAATCTCTTTCAGATGAAACAAACTTTTTCTTTGATTTCTTGAATGAGATGATCAATTTGAGGATGAGTGGTTTGAGTGTTTCCCATTTCGGTGATTCTTTCTTGGTGATTGAGATAAATTCTTTTGTGAACATCATCTCTGTCACATCTTGCATTTTTGAAAAGATTTCTTTGGAGAATGGCGAATCTTTAGATGAGGAGGGGGAAACTTCCAAGGATGTGATGTTTTTGAGCATATCAATGCCTGTGAAGAATTTTAAGCAGTTTTCATTCACTGTTTTTTCAGTATGAACAATTGTATATATTCTTTTTTATTTGAAATTCAACATGATAAGAAAAATTAAAATCAAAAATTAAATTAAAAATAATTTTACCTATTGCTTGGTGATGTATGATCTGTATAATGATAATTTTTGTTTATAACTATGGATGTTGATGTTTCCCCTTGATATTTATCGATAATATTTTTTATAGGGATTTCATATTTCTTGTTCATATTGCTTGAATTTTCTGATTGTTGCTTGATAGATGTAACTTTTGTGTTTGATTTATCCTCTGATGCTCTGATAACGTTTATAGAATTAATATAAAAATCTATCATATGATTTTTTTTAAATTATTTTATAAACTTTGAATTGTTAAGAAGTTTTAACATCCCTTTTTGATGCTAATCTGAATATCTGACAAGTTTCGAATCAAAAATATTAGTTTCTTTGAATGAATTTTTAAGTGAAAAAATGAAAAATTAATAATAAAAAAATGAATGAGATACAAGACCTTTTGAGTAATAATGAATATGAATTCATTTTAAATTCCTTGATTGAGAATAAATTGAGAATAGATGGAAGAGGATTGTTTGATGTAAGAAATATAAAAATATCATTTGAAGGAAATGGTATTATATCATTACAATTAGGAAAAACAAGGTTAAAAATACAATCATTAAAGATTATCATTGACATTTTTTTCCATTTCTTCATTTTTTCTTCAAAAATAATATATTTTTATAAAGGGTAATGGTTATAATTGAAGCAGAAATTGTAGAACCAAAAGAGAATAGACCAACAGAAGGAATGTTTCATTTCAATATAGATTTATCACCAATGTCAACACCATCATCAACAAATAATCAGTAAAAAAATCAACATAATAAAGAACTATAAGAAAAATGAATATCAAATTACATTCTTCATAATTTACTGAATATAACAAGATATACTTTATATTTAAAATTTCTGACAAAAAACATTCAAATATTTAAAAGATGGGATGAAAAAACAATTGAAATAGGAAGAATGGTTGAAAAAGGATTGAGAGAAAGTAAGGCTATCGATCCTGAAGCCTTATGTATCATTCCTGGAAAAAAAGTATGGTCTATCCGTTGCGATATAAGAGTTTTGGATGATGATGGGAATCTTTTGGATGCTTGTTCGATCGGAACTATTATTGGGTTGCTTCAATTTAGAAGACCATCCATATTGGTTACAGGAAATAATATAAAAATAGTAAGCATTCAAAAGAAAATTTATTATGATACTATTTATGGAATGATAATTATCCACTCTTTGCCATCCTCAAATATATTTCAGAAACATCATTTTATTATCTTTTTTTTTTGAAAGTATCCTATTGATGAAAAAGATCCAACAGGAATATCTGTTAATCATATCCCTATTCCTATCACCTTTGCGTTTTACAATGAAGATGCTTCAATTTTCATTGTTGATCCATCATTGAAAGAGGAGATGGTAGCATTGGGTAGAATAACCTTCATCATGAACATCCACAAAGAGATATGCGCCATCCAAAAGATAGGAGGAATTCCATTACAACCTAAAACAATCATACAATGTGCACATATCGCTGCTGTCAAAGTAGTAGAAATAACACAATTAATTCATAAAATATTGAGATTGGGTTTTCAAACAAACATGCAAGATCCTTATTTCCTTTTTTTACATAAATATATTATAATTTTATAATGTGGAATCACTCATTCAGAATACAATATCATAATGATAAATCAATTGGATAACTATCCCCTCCATTATTTTTTAATTATTCCTCAACAAATATTTTTCAAAATAAAAAAAAGACTCACTGATAAATCATTCAATGTAAATGAAGACATGAAAATGCAAAAAGCAAATATCCTCAGTCTAGATAACAATCTTGATGATATTGAAAGTGAATATGATACAGATGCTCTATTGAATCCTCGATCACCAGATATAAGCAGTGATGAAGAGGATGAAATTAAAAATTCAGAGAATGATATGGATACAAAGACAGATGACAAGATCCTCAATCAAAACAATAAAGATAATAAAGTTAAAGAAATAAAGGACACAGATGAAAGTGAAGAAGTCGTCATAGTGACTCATTTATCTGAATTTACAAAACCTGAAGTTACTGAGAAGAAAGAAGAGCCTATAAAGAAGGATGTTCCAACCAAATTGGTCAATATCACCCCATCTGATCAAAAAATCGATCTCACCAATGATGACGATGATGAGTTTGATATCTCTTCTGCTATCACCGTCAAAAAGAAGAAAACCACCAAAAAGAAAAAATCAACCAAAAAATAAAAAAAAAAAAAATTAAATGGTATTTATTCAACTTATTTTTTAAAAAAGGAAGATTGTTTTAATTTCTCATTATTTCTTAGAGTAACAATAATAAACAAAAAGAAACAATTTTGGATCTCAATAAATGGATTAATCAATCAGTTATTGTCAAATTTGTTGGAGGAAGAGAAGGTTTATTAAAAAAAAAAATTTTATATCACAATGTGGAATATATAAAGTAATATTTGTTGTTAATATTTCTTTATTAACCCAAACCAAATATATTATCAAAAAAATTTGATAAATTATAGTTACTGGAACCTTGAAGGGATTTGATACTATCTTGAATCTTGTATTGGATGATTGTGTGGAACAAATAAGAGGTATATAAACAAAATATATCATAATCTTCTTTAAAATATTAATTTATTCTCAAATACTACGATCTTATATCCAAGATATTGAAGATCCTTATAAGAAAACTGGTGAAACAAGAGAATTAGGATTAATTGTTACTCGAGGACCAAATGTTTTGTTGATTTGCCCTGTACATGGAACTGAACAGATTGAAAATCCTTTCAATAAAAACTGAATAAACAATATCAATAGTTTTACATCTTGAATAAAGGGAAAGAAATCAAAATATTTCAAATATTCAACAAAAACAAAGAATTATTTATGTCAAATAAATCCTTTTTCCATCCTTTATATTGGTTTTATACTTTCCAAATTCTTTTCATATTCTCCATTTTTTTTTTTTTTAAATGTTAAGATATCGGATTTTGGATCGGGGGTTTTTTTAAAAGAGAAAATTCTTTTGAATATTCATTTTTTTCTGATATTTCTTGAATATAATTTTTTTTTTTAATATCCTTCAACTGGTAAAATGTTCAAGATATTTTTTGGATGAGATACATTGCATTTCATTTCATAGAATACCTTATCTTTTTTTTTTTTACTGTATAGAATTTTTTTTGAAATGAGTATTAAAAATAAATAAATTTTTTGAAAATTAGGTTAATTATTTGAAAAGAACAGGTGTGATTTATGGATCAATTTTTTCATATTTTTGACTGTATGTGGATGACAATGTGGGAGAAAAAAAAAACAGTTTTTTAATTATTTGAATTTAAAATATTTTTTAAAACACAAGTGAAAATAAATTAAAAAAAAATTTCGATATTCAAACAACACAAATAACACTCACATTTTTTTTAATTCCAAAAAAAAAAAATGAAAGGAGAGGTATTAGATAAAGATCGAATAATCAAAGAGAAGTATCATAAGAACGAAAATAATCAAGATATACAGAATAAGAATGGAATTAAGATGAATAATGGTGTAATTAAGAATGGGAATGGATCATTATTGTTAAATGGGAAACATAATGAGAATATGTTGAAGAAAAATGGCATTCATCAAACAAATGGGATTTCTCAACATAAAAATGGTGTATATAATCAAACAAATGGATCCAGCCATTTAAATGGAACATCTATCTCCAATAAGAATGGATATAGCAAAATTAATAGTGTAGAAATAGAAAGATTAAAACAAAAAATAAATGAGAGGAGAATGTTCAATATGAACAATAATATGCATACATCTGAATTATCCATCAAAGATTCAATGCTCAACAATAAAAATATGGTTAATAAAATGAATATAACTGATGTCAATAATATAATACTGGTAGATCCGAATGATTCAATAATGTTGGAATCCAATCAATCAATCAATATCTCTGATATGAATCTGACAAATAATAATGTAAATGAAACAACCTCTGTAAAAAATAATAATACAAATAATAATCTCTCCTCAACACAAAATGTAATTGTAAATGTAAATAATAAAAATAATAAAAATAATAACAATATCAGCCACGTAAAGAATAATTTACAACAAAATAATGATATTGATAAGAATGTACCTTCATCTCCATTGATCAATAGACAAAAAATAGAGAGTCTTAGGGAGAAGATCAATCAGAGGAAGAATGCTCTCGAGAAGCAGAACATATCGGAGAAAGTCGATCCCTTAGAGATCAACATCTCCAATATCAGCAAGTTATTCAACACTACAGATCTCAATGTAAGCAATCTTGAAAATGTTAGCACAAATATCAATACTTCTTCCAATAATCCCATCAAGAATCCCATCACCGTTACTGCCAATAAGAATACCAACAACAATAAGAATATAATCAATAATAATAAGAATGCTATTGATAATAATAAGATTAATACCAATAGAATAAATAATTTGAGCAATATAAGCAATATATCAGAGTTGAATGGCATAGATTTGAACAAATCTCAATATCCAATCTTGCAAGCCAATAATAATGAGAGATTTACAGAGAAATTGAATATAAACACCGATAATCTCTCCCCCACTGATAAGACCAAACTATCGATCTCTTTGCGAAAGATGGAAGAAAGGACCATCAAGATGGAGAAGGAGAAGATCGAACTAGCAAAAAGAGAGAAGATCCAGCTGGAAATCCTCGATAAACTTCTGAAAGAGAAACAATCCCTTTGTGATCAAGTTGATAAATTCAAGACTCAATTAACGAATCAACAAAAAGAGAATGGAGTGATTTCTTCGTTGAATGATCAGATGAAGGAGAAGCTTAAGAAGCAGGAGCTGCAGATCATGCAGATCCAAGAACGTAACTTGACTTTTGAGAAGCAGATCTTGGGCGAGAGGGAGAAGAAGAAGAAAGAGGAAGAAAGAGATAACAAAGAAAAAATGTTGACCGAAAAAATTGAATCTTTAGAGGAGCAGTTTAATGAACAAATCAATGAGATTGAAAAACTTAACAATGATTTGTCGGAGCAGAAGGACAAGAACCTCCAGTTGGAAAGGGATCTCCAACTTAAGAAGAGTCTCATGAATTCTTTGTATCAGGAGAAGGATAAACTTGAAGAAAAGGTTCTTAAGTACAAAAATCTTGTTCACATGAAGGAAGAGGAGATGGAGAAGAAGAAATCGGAGAAGGGCGGTGTTCATAAGTATAAGGAGACGATATCTCAACTTATCAAGGATAAATCCAAGTTGCAGGAGGAGAATCATCAGATACAGGATGCCATCAAGAATCTCTCTTCGAAGATCGGGTTTTTGATGGAGGAGAAGGACAAATCGGATGAATTTTATCTCCTCAAAATCAAATTCTTGGAAAAGAGTCTCAGTGAAAAATCTTTATGCTTATCCAGCGATGGCAAAATCATTGATAATCAAGTTTTGTACGAGATGAAGCTCACGGAGGTCCAAGAGACTTACAATCTGATCGTACAGAGCAAGATCGAGGAGATTCAGACTACCCAGCAGCAGAATCAAGAAGCAAACAAGATCATCTGCCAGCTGAGAAATCAATTGTCCGAAAGAGACAAGAAGATCAGCCAACTGGAGAAATCTCTCAACGATAATCTCTCCAAACTCCAAACGGAGCAAGAAATCAACAAAAACATGCAGCAGAACATCAACATACAGCAGATGATGGAGGAATCTTTCAAGAAGGAAAGCGAGGAGATCTCCGAGATCAAGAAGAGGTTTGCTTCAACGGAGGGTTCTCTTTCCACCACTGACGAATTCCATGATTTGCAGGAGAAAAAGATCTTCGAGCTTCTCGAACAGATCTCCATCCTCAAGAAGTACGACGAGCAACGCATCACCTCCCATCAAAACGTCCTCCAAGAAAACTTGGAACTAAAAGAAAGTTTGGAGAAAGCAAACAAGACAATCACAAAGATGACAGAAGACAACCAAGTTCTAACTACTCAACGTGACGACTTTGAAAAAAAGTTTTTGACAACTAGCGATACTACTATTGACAGAAATCCTTTGCCTAAGAACGGTTTTAAGAAGCCCGTTCGTACTACGAATGGCGCTGTTAGTCAGACTAAGAATGGCTCTTGGTTGTATTATTTGCCTGTCATCAACTTGTTCCTTCAGAGGAACAACACTGACAAGCTCATCAATGGCTCTGTCAGAAAGAATGGAAAGAAATGATTCCGATAACTTCATTTTAATTTTTTGTTAGTTGTGTTTTGTTTTGTGAATAAAATTTGTTGATTTTTTTAATTTTATTTTTTATTTTTTCATTTAAATAAAATTGAAATCGTTTATTTTTCTTTGATTTATCAATGTTGGCTGTTGTTGATATTGTGATTGTGGTTGTATATATGCTGATTGTAATTGCTATTGGTGTTTATGTCTCCAGGAAATCAGAGAACACCATGAACAGCTATTTTCTGGGTAAAATCATTTCAACAAAATCAAATGCATCCTTCATACATTCTATTAAATCGAATCATTTGAAAATATAAAAAATATTTATTTTTTTCGCCTATCATACAACTTCTCAATTGATTCAAAATTTTATAGGGAATAATACCATCCCTTTTTGGGCTTTGGCAGCTTCTGGAATCAGTTCAAATATAGACATTTCGGGTATGAAAATTTCACAATAAAGAAAATTCAATTGAAAATTCAAAAATATGGAAATTAATTTTTCAATAAAAATTCCAATTTGATATTCCATAGGAACCGCAATCAATTCAGCATTATTATATTCTCTTGGTAAACATTATTATTTTTTTTTTTTTTATTTTTTTTTTTTTTTTTTTTCAAAATTTCATTTCCATTTTTTAAAAGGACTCAATGGGTTTTACATTGAGTTTAGAGGAGGTGTAACATTGGGTTTGGCTTTGTTCATGATATTGAGTAAATGGACAAGAAGGTAAAATCAAGTAATCATAGAAAAAAAACATCACTTAGAAAATTAAAATTGAATTTTTGTGAATAAATAACAAAAGGTTTTAAAAGTTTTTTTTATTTTTATTTTTTATTTTTAATAATTTTTTTAAAGTAATGACTTTGTCAGAATTATATGCGATGAGATTTGGTACAGGTTGGCAAGGCAAACTAAGCAAGATAATAACAGCAGTTTCCAGCATTGTTGCCACCATTTTTTCAATCACGTATTTCTCCATAGGAAGTGGGTTGTTTGTCCAACATTTTTTAAATATGTAAAAAAAAAAATTTTTAAAATTAAAAAATTTCAATAAATAAATTAAAAATTTCCAACAAAAAAATTTTAATTTATCAATAAATAAATTAAATTTCCAATCAAAAATTTTAAATTTTTTTTTAAAGGCCTGAAAAAGTTTTGGGAGTTCCTAGTTTGTTTTGGTGTTCTTTGATCATCACTGTGACTACTCTAATTTACACGGTTACGTCGGGTTTACAAGGAGTCGTGTGGACAGGTAAAAAAAAAAAGACTTAAAAAAATTTACCTAAAATTTAAAATTAAAATTGAATTTAATTAAAATATAAATATAAATTAAAAATAATTAAAAATTTAATTTTAAATGTTTTTTAAACTAAAGATGTTTTTCAGGGATTCACAATTTTTATCATTTGCGTCGCATTGACAATCTACACACTAATTAAAATTTCGATTCCCAACAACTTCTTCACCAGCGTGCCTCTCAAAAACGGAAATTTTTCTTTGGTTCCTCACAGTTGGGATGAGTTCACCAACTTAATTCCTAAGATGCAAGTGCCCAACATTCCTAATGATTCCACTTTTTATAACTACAGTTATATCTTCCCTGTTTCTTCTTTTTATTTGATGAAAGTATTTATTTTTATTTTTTTTGATTTTTTTTTTGGATTTTTTTTGGATTTTTTTTTTTGATTTTTTTTTTTGATTTATTTAATTATAATTTTTTATTAAATATTTTAATTAATTATTCTTATTTTTATTTTTTTTGATTTTTTTAATTTAATTATTATTTTTGATTTTTTTATTAATTACAATTTTATTTTTTTTTTGATTTTTATTTTGATTTTTATTAATTTTTTATTCATTAAAATTTTATTGTTTAATCACTTTATTTAATAATTAAATTTATTATTTTAAAATAAAAATACTTATTTTTATTTTTTTTTAATAATTTTTTTTTCATTAGACAATAATGGAAGGATTGGGTGGTCCAAAGGGATATTTTCTCCAAAGGTAACTATTTATTTTAAATTTTTTTATTTTTTATTTTTTAAAAACTTTTTAGATTCAACTCTACAAGCAGCGAAAAAGAATCTGCTAAAATGTCAGTTTTATGGATTGCACTTTTGTCATTGCGTTGGCCAGTAACCGTCATTTTTGTTCTTGTACGAATTTTTTCGTTTGTTTATTTGTTTTTTATTTTATATTTTATTTATTTATTTCTTTATTGTTCATTTAAATTTTTTTTTTATTCGTTTGTGTATTTGTTGTTTGTTGTTTGTTTTTTATTTTTATATTTTATTTTTCATTATTTTTATTTTTTATTTTTTATTTTTTATTTTAGATTATTTTTTATTTTTTTTGTTTATATTTTTTTCTTCATTTTTTTCTATTTTTCATTTTTCATTTCATTTCATTTTTTGTTTGTTTGTTTTTTTTTTGGTTTATGATTTAATATTTTCAAAATTTTTTTTAAAGAGCGGAATTTATTACGGAACCCAAAACACTGTCATCGAAAACCCCGAAAAAGTTTTGTTCTACGTAGTAGACAGCTTGCCAACAGTCTTCAAGGGATTTGTTTTTGCTGCATTAGTAGGCGCTGCATCAAGTACCTTTGATTCCACATTAAACTCTGGCGCAGCTTATTTCTCTGGTTTCAAAAATTTTTTTAATTAATTTCAATTAATTTTTTTTTTTAAAACCATTTTTTTGATCAAATTTCTATTAGAGGGTAAAAAAAGATTTTTTTTTTTTTTTTTTATTTTTAATCTAACTTTTTGAAATAATGAAGACATTTATCACACTTTCATCGATAAAAAGGCTTCACAAAAAAAACTTGTTCTTGTAAAATATTTATTTATGTTTTATTTTCATTTTTATTTTTGTTTTTTTTTAAATTTTTAAAAACTATTTTTTTTTTTGAATATATTTAACAAATAGATCTCGAAATTAACATCTGTTGTAATAACTGCACTCGGAATTCTTCCTTGCTTGTTTGTTTCAAATATTAATTTAATTTGGGGTAAAGAAATAATTTATTAACGATTTTTTTTTTTATTATTTTTAATTTTTATTTTTTATTAAAATTTTCTTATTTTATTTTTATTTTATTATTATAATTTTTAATTTATTATTTTTTTTAATACTTATATTTTTGTATTTTAATTGTTTTTTCTTCGTTTTATTGTTTCTTTAGATTTTCTTAACATGTCGCTTGGCCTCGGA
Organism: Cochliopodium minus; assembly: GCA_024220525.1. NCBI lineage: Eukaryota > Discosea > Himatismenida > Cochliopodiidae > Cochliopodium > Cochliopodium minus. Next base: position 49,896 of record JAMYWO010000081.1, on the reverse strand, counting down.
GTGTTTGCTCCTATGGTAGCACAATGGTTCTTTTGGAGGGTCAACGGCTTGGGTTATTCTCTGTCCACAATGTTTGGGATCATTGGTAATTAAATATGAATAAGATTTAAAATAAATTTAAAAAATAAAACAGAAATATGAATAAAATTTAAAAAATATTTTTAAATTTGCTAAATAAAAATTTGTTTTTTGAATTTTTTCTCATTTTTTAATTATTTTTTCTCATTTTTTAATTATTTTTTCAAATTTTTTTTTTTAAAAATCTTTTCTTGACTAGGATCAATAATTAAGTTCACTGCACTGAAAAACATCAGCGAATATTATTCTTTTCTTTTCATAATCTCATGTTCTTTTCTTGGAATGATTATTGGCATGATCGTGGCTCCTTCCACTGAGATGAAGTCTTTAATGAGGTTTTATTCAATCGTTAGACCTCCTTTGTTTTGGTCGCGTGTCACGAGAGAAATGAATGTTGACCGTAACACGCTTGTCCTAATAAGAAATGAACACATCAGAGGTTTAAAAAATTTCTTCTTTCTTACATTTTAAATTTCTTTTTATCATTTTTTTTAAAAATACAACATTATTTTATATAAAATTAAAATTTAATTATTTTTTCTGTCATTATTTTTTGAAAAAATTGTTTGTTTATATTCTCTTTTGTTTATCCTTTTTGGAAATCATCTTAAAAAACTATGGGTTTGTTTTGCAGCAGTTAGTTAACTGCTTTCATCCTATTCCTGATAAATTTTTTCTGTCATTATTTTTGTTTATTTTTTCATGTTTTTTAAAAAATTTTATTTCTATTTTGTTAATTTGTTTTAAAAATTTCACAAAAAATTTTAAAATTTTTTTTTTCACATTAGATATTTTCAATTCCATTTTCATGGCCATTCCCATGCAAGTTTCTCTTTTTTGTTTTTTAATGAGTCTCATAGTAGCCAAACTGGTTCAGGCACTCATCTTTTTCCTCATTTTCGCTTCCACTTCGACTTTTCTTTATTTTTTCTGGTGGAGATACCTTGACATTGAAATCACTGTAGATTATGAAGACAACACTAATGATGAAAATAAGTTGCTTGACAAACCTGTGAACGAAATTGATAGCGAGATCGATACAAATTAATTCAAATTATTAAATTAAAAGTGTTTGTATTTTGTTAGATTAGCTTTTGAAATGATTATTCAATCTGAGTGAATGGTAAAAAAAGACAATCAATCAGAAGGAGAAATTATTTTTCTTTTTTTTTAAGTGTGTTTGGATATTTTTAATTGATAAAAAATATCAACCTCAAAAAATATGGTTGTTAAATTCATTTGGAATCTCATTAGAATGCTATAATTTTTCGTAAAGATCTTTAAATTGATTTCGGGAATTTTCAGAAAATTCGAAATATAATTAAAAAAATTAGTTTCTTTCGGTTTATTAGAATTTAAAGGATGAGGATGAAATTTGGGTTGATGATAATTTTTTCTCTTTGCCTTATCTTTTGTGAATGCATGAAATATACTTTGAATAATGAGGTGAATGAAATATTTGAAATAGAATCATTCCCATTTGAAGGAAATAAGATGAAAGTTGCTGAGAATTTTGGTGGTATTCTCATTCCTGTCAGTTTAGATTATTATAAAGGACTAACAAGCTCATTACAAACTTGTTCGAATGTCAATAATACCTTTGTAAGATTTCAATTAATTAATATCATCAACAATCAATACCAATATATGATTTTGATGATTTGATGGTGAAATATAAAAATTTATATTTTATCGGTTTTTAATTTTAATTTGAAGTTGAATGGAAACATAGCATTGGTTGGAATAGGAAATAGGTAATCAAAAATTAAAAACATCAAATTTTTATGATTCATACAGCCAGGATATACAAATTCAAAAATAAATCTTTCAAAAAAAAAATAAAATTAATTGAAATTTCAATCACAAGATGTCCAATTGAAAGACACGTAGAAATAGCTCAACAAGCAGGTGCTAAAGGAGTAGTGGTAGTAGGAACATGGGATACATGTAACTTCAAAGACAGAACAAATGGGAAATACAAAAATGTCATCCCTGCCATTTGCATAAGTGTAGATAATAAAAGTAAAAAAGTTTAATTAAGAAATTTTATTTTTTTTATAAAAATGTTTTAGAATTTTCTCTGTTAAAAAAAATACTTTTTTGTTTTAAAAATAAAACTATATTTATAGGTAACAAGTTACTGTTTTTCAACTTATTCAACAACACTGTGATTGTAAACTTTGAATCGACAACAAATCCAGCTAAAAGAGTAAACAGAGGAGAAATAATCTTCTCACAAGTTTTTTTCTTCGGAGCTTTTACTGCGCTCATTATCTTCAACATTATTACAATCATAAAAGCTTATAATAGGGACAGAATATTATTCAACTTTGCAAAGTTAATTTTATTTATAATTTTGATAGCGGATATTTTTTCTCTTATCTTATTTGTTGATCCAAATGGTTGTTATTCTGTTTACGACAATTATCAACTCTTTATTGTAATTCCTATCCTCTCTAATGTTCCAGCTTTCACTGTTCTCATCTTGGTTAGTTTCTACTTTCTAAGTATAATCCTAAAAACAAAACCGAATATAAACAAATACATGTCTCTTTTTTATTTGTTTGGTTTTGCAATGTGGTAAAAGATTTTTTTCAATTTTTTTACTTATTTTGGTTTATTTTTATTTTTTTAACCATTTTTCTTTAAAATTTTCAATTATTTTAATTTTATTATTTAATTTTAGGTTGTTGGAAATTGTTGCTTATGTAACTACTCTTGCTTTTTTATGTGTTTGGGACTTAGGGAGAACGAGTTTAATTACCGCCACAAAAGCAATATCAGTGATCGTCTTTGGGATTGATTTTCTCATTTTCATTGCGAGATCTATTTTCGTGATTAAAACACTTTCTTACTTTTCTGGTTCTGAAGAAGATCAAAAGAAGAGGAGAAAATTGAGTATAATAAGAATTTGGATTTTAGTAGGTAAAATGGCGTTTTTATTTTATTTTTTGATATTTATTTTATAATTTTAATTTGTAAGTTTTTTTTTAACTTTGATAATGTTTTCTCAATTTTTTAAATAAAAGTTGTTGTTGGAATTTTTTTTGCACTTACTTCTGCTTTAATGTTTGCTTCAGGATACGAAAGTATAACTCTTTTTTTTCTTTCTATTTTTTTTTAATTTTTGATCTTCTTTATTTCTTAATCTTTTTCAATAGGAAGACCACAAGGTTACATGTTGAATACCATTACTAGGTACTTTGGTTTTGCTTTATCCTCTTTGGGGTTGATTTTTTTGTTTGGAAGTAAAAATAGCTCCAAACAAACATAAATTATTGTTGATCAATTTGTATTTTTTATTTAATAAATGTTTTTTAAGAAATCATTTTTTTTTGATTCGATTTTTAATTATTTGATATTCCCAAAAAAAATTAATTTACAAAAAAAAATTTTGATTATCTCTTCCTATAGAATTTATTGATTAACATGTATCTCTTGATATTATAGTTTAGGATGAAATTTAGGTTGATGATAATTTTTTCTCTTTGCCTTATCTTTTGTGAATGCATGAAATATACTTTGAATAATAAGGTGAATGAAATATTTGAAATAGAATCATTCCCATTTGAAGGAAATAAGATGAAGGTTGCTGAGAATTTTGGTGGTATTCTCATTCCTGTCAGTTTGGATTATTATAAAGGAATAACAAGTTCATTACAAACTTGTTCAAATGTCAATAATACCTTTGTAAGATTTCAATAACATTAACCAATCTTATGAAGTACAAATATCCAATATTTGAATGCGAAATAAAAATATATTTTTGGTTTTAATTTTAATTTGAAGTTGAATGGAAACATAGCATTAGTTGGAATTGGAAATAGGTAAAATAATTTATAACATCAAATAGATTATTTAACTTTCAAAAATATTATATAATTAATCATTCCTTCTTTTTAACTTTTGAAATTTAATTTTAAAGTTGAATGAAATGAGAAATTATTTTTTCTTTTATTTTAGATGTCCAATTGAAAGACACATTGAAATAGCTCAACAATCAGGTGCAGTTGGAGCATTGGTAATAGGAACATGGGATACTTGCAACTATATTGACAGAACAAATGGGAAATATAAAAATGCAATACCTGCCATTTGCATTGATATTGACAACAAAAGTAAAGAAAACAAATTTAAATTGTGAAATTTCTTATTTATTTATTTTTCAAAAAAAAGATAACACAGCTTTGTTTTTAAATTTATTTAACAATACCGTAATTGTAAACTTTGATTCAACAACAAACCCAGCCAAAAGAATCAACAGAGGAGGAATTATTTTCTCACAAGTTTTTCTCATTTCTGCTTACACAGCTTTGATCATCTTCAACATCATCACAATTATAAGGTTTTACAAAAGAGACAAAAGCATAATTAACTTTGGAAAAAATTATTTTGTTTCTAACTTTGTTCGTCGACATTTTCTCCATCATTTTGTTCATCGATCCGATCGGATACGTTCCCGTCTACAGAAACTACCAAGTTTATAACGTAATTCCCATTTTCTCCAACATCCCTGCTTTCACTGCTTTCATTTTGGTCAGTTTCTACTTTCTCTCTGTTGTTTTGAAAACCAAACCCAATATTAGCAGATATATGTTTCTTTTTTACTTATTTGGTTTTGCAATGTGGTAAAAAATTAAAAATATTTTTTTAATAATTAAAACACTATAACACATTTATTTTCATTTCATTTCTTATTTATTTCACTTTTTTACTTAAAAATTTTGTTTAATTAGTTTTATATTATTTTTTATTTTACTAATCATTTTTTTTTTTAAAAAATTTTTTTTTAATTCACAAATTATTTATTATTTATTTCTTTGTTTAATTAGCTTTTCTTTAATATATTTTAAAAATAATTTTTTTTTTGAATAATCATTTTTCCTTTAGGGTGATTGAAGTAGTTTGTTATGTTACAATCGTATCTTTTTATTGTATTTGGGACTTAGGTAGGACAGAATTTCTTACTGCAACCAAAGCAATTACTGTCATCGTCTTTGGCATCGACTTTCTCATTTTCGTAGTCAGATCTGTTGTAGTGATAAGAACTCTTGCCTACTTCTCTAATTCTCAAGAAGATCAAAAAAAGAGGAAGAAATTGAGTTTGTTGAGACTTTGGATATTAACTGGTAAAACTTTTTTTAAATTATTGATTTTCATCTTTTTAAAATTCTCTTAAAAAATAATTATTGAATCATAAAAATTGAACAAAAAAATTTAAATTGAATAAATTAAATATTGAGATAAATAATAATAAAATGAAATGATTTAAAAATTGAGATAGTTTAAATTTTGTTAATAAGATCTGTTTTTTTAAAATATAAATTATTTTCTCATTTGAATTTCTTTGTCTTATTTCTTACTTATATTTCTTTTTCTCATTTTTTAAAAAGTTGTTGCTGGACTTATTTGTGCACTAACTTCCGCAATCATGTTTGCTTCTGGATATCAAAGTAAAACTCGTTTATTTTTAGCTTTGGAATCAAAGTTTAATTTTTTTTGTACTCTTAAATAGGAAGTCCTCAAGGTTATTTGGTTTCTTCCGTCATCAGATATCTTGGTTTTGCTTTGGCTTCTTTGGGTTTGATATTTTTGTTCGGGACTCATAGTACTACTCAACAAAAATAACGATTTATTTTTCGATTTGTATTATATTAAAACGGAATTGTATTTTTATTCAAAATCAAATTTTTGTGAGAAATGTGAACCAAGGAAATGATTTTGACGAAAAAAAAATATATTTTTTTTTATTATTTTAAAAATTGAGGACCCCGATAGAGATTATCCGATATTAAGTTGGAATTTGCGCCTTTTATTCTATGTTGATGAAAATTAGGTTGATGATAATTTTTTCTCTGTGCCTTATCTTTTGTGAATGCATGAAATATACTTTGAATAATAAGGTGAATGAAATATTTGAAATAGAATCATTCCCATTTGAAGGAAATAAGATGAAGGTTGCTGAGAATTTTGGTGGTATTCTCATTCCTGTCAGTTTGGATTATTATAAAGGAATAACAAGTTCATTACAAACTTGTTCAAATGTCAATAATACCTTTGTAAGATTTCAATAACATTAACCAATCTTATGAAGTACAAATATCCAATATTTGAATGCGAAATAAAAATATATTTTTGGTTTTAATTTTAATTTGAAGTTGAATGGAAACATAGCATTAGTTGGAATTGGAAATAGGTAAAATAATTTATAACATCAAATAGATTATTTAACTTTCAAAAATATTATATAATTAATCATTCCTTCTTTTTAACTTTTGAAATTTAATTTTAAAGTTGAATGAAATGAGAAATTATTTTTTCTTTTATTTTAGATGTCCAATTGAAAGACACATTGAAATAGCTCAACAATCAGGTGCAGTTGGAGCATTGGTAATAGGAACATGGGATACTTGCAACTATATTGACAGAACAAATGGGAAATATAAAAATGCAATACCTGCCATTTGCATTGATATTGACAACAAAAGTAAAGAAAACAAATTTAAATTGTGAAATTTCTTATTTATTTATTTTTCAAAAAAAAGATAACACAGCTTTGTTTTTAAATTTATTTAACAATACCGTAATTGTAAACTTTGATTCAACAACAAACCCAGCCAAAAGAATCAACAGAGGAGGAATTATTTTCTCACAAGTTTTTCTCATTTCTGCTTACACAGCTTTGATCATCTTCAACATCATCACAATTATAAGGTTTTACAAAAGAGACAAAAGCATAATTAACTTTGGAAAGTTAATTCTATTCATTGTTTTGTTTGCGGATATTTTTTCTCTCATTTTGTTCATCGATCCGATTGGATACGTTCCCGTCTACAGAAACTACCAACTTTTTAACGTCCTCCCCATTTTGTCCAACATCCCTGCTTTCACTGCTCTCATTTTGGTGAGTTTCTACTATCTCCGAGTGATTTTGAAAACCAGGCCCAACATTAGTAGATTCATGTATCTTTTTTACTTTTTTGGATTTGCGATGTGGTAAAAAAAAAAATTTTTTTTTTTGACAAACATTTTTCCTTATTTGAAAAAATTTCATAAATTTTTATTTTTATTTTTATTTTTTTTTTGTTTAATATTTTTTTAAAGGCTGATTGAGGTGGTTGTATTTGTTACAATCATATCTTTTTATTGTATTTGGGACTTGAATAGAACAGAATTTCTTACTGCCACCAAAGCAGTCACCGTCATCGTCTTTGGCATCGACTTTCTCATTTTCGTTTCGAGATCCATTGTAGTGATAAGAACTCTCAACTATTTTTCAAAATCTGAAGAAGATAAGAGAAAGAGGAAGAAATTGACTATGTTGAGGCTTTGGATATTGACAGGTAAAACTTTTTTTAAATTATTGATTTTTATTACTAAAAATTTTTGATTTTTACGTTTTTTTTTTATAAAATAAGTTGTTTTTGGACTTTTTTTTATTTTGACTTCTGCCATCATGTTTGCTTCTGGTTTTCAAAGTAATTATATTATATTTTTTTTTTTTGATTTTTATTACTTTAATAAATAGGAAGTCCTGAAGGTTATTTGATTTCAACAGTTTTCAGGTATTTTGGTTTTGTTTTTTCTTCTTTGGGTTTGATCTTTCTCTTTGGGGCTCCAAATTCTCAACAAAGTTAGACCATCAATCTTCTACTTTTTTTTTGTACTCTTAAAATTTAAATGTCTATAAAAAATTCGGTGAAATAAAAATATACTGTAGATAAGGATTTTAAAATTTAAATTTATTTTGAATCTTTAAAACTAAGAATTATTTGTGAACCAAATTAAAAACTAAGAATGATTCAATAGATTTCAAATTATCTTTCTTCCTCACAAATCAAAAATCATTCATTTTATCAGCTTACATTGAGATTTTGATTTTTAAAATAAAATAAAAATTGGTAATTTTTTTCCCTTAATCATACATCAGCAATGATATCTGAACATATCCTCATTTATTCAAGTAACAATTCAATATAATTAATTTTATTGAGGAATATTCATCCAAAAAAAAATATCGTTAAAAAAATAAGCAAATGGAGATTTACATGCATATGGAAATAACAAATTTGGACAATTGGGAGTCAAAGATGACTATAAATCTTCAGAGATCAAGGTGATGAACGATCCAAATATATTGATGATCCACACAGGATGGCATCATAGCCTCATCTTAATGAAAAATGGAGAATTATATGCATTTGGAAGAGGGTAAAAAAAAAATAATCAACATCTACCCTATAAAACGATGAATCAATCATAATTTTTACTGGTTCTATAAAACTTTTATTTCATCAATGAAAATAATTAAGAATGACTGAAAATAAAGATTTATATTCAATGTGCTTCTTGTTCCATTTATATATTGAAACTGAGGAAATTATAAATTTTCATCCTCACAACTAATTTAAAAAAAAAATTGTTTACAACTCTTTTTATTATTTTAATTTCATTTTGAAAACAACATTTACAATTACATTTCCTCTTGTTTTTTGATTCTGGAGTTAAATTGTTTTTGAACATGTATTTCTACATTATTCATAAGATTTGATATTCAAGTTTTATGTCTTCATGTTGGTTTGTTTTGATGATTTTCGAAAAAAGTTGAAACAAATTTTTTTAAAAAAAAAATTTTAAAAATTATCAAATTATTTTCTATAAAAATGTTTCAAAAATAATCAATTAAAAATTAAACAAATTTTTTCATTCCATTCAATTAAATTGAATAATCATTTTTATTATTTTAATAAATTATTATTATGATTTTAATAAATTATTTTTTTTTTTGATTATTTTTTATGAATTATTTTTTAATTATTGTTAAACAGAGATTATGGGTTTGGATTTGGTAACTTTGAAAATATTCCACAACCAAAGTTATTGATGAAAGACCCCCAAATAAAAATTTTGGCGTGTGGCGAAGTCAGCACCTTGATTTACAAAAGTAATGGAGACTTGTTAGGCTTTGGTAATAAAATGAACAATAAAAAAAAAATAATCAATAATCAAATGAAAAAAAACAATCAAAAATAAAAAATAAAACAAAAAATATCAAAAAAATCAAAATCAAATAAAAAAAAATTAAATAAAAAAAAAGTAACGAAAAAATAAAAAAATAAAAAAATAAAAAAATAAAAAAATAAAAAAATAAAAAAATAAAATAAAAAATAAATAAAAAACGGAAAAAATAAACAAAAAAATGAACTTGAACAAATAAAAAAATAAACAAAAAATGAAAAATATAAATATAAAAAAAATAAAAAGATTAAAAAAATAAAAAAAAATAATTTTAATGAAATAAATAAAAAATAGGATTCAACAGGTTCGGACAATTAGGGTTCAAAAATGAATTAGAGGAATCACATAAGGACATAATAAAAGTGATGAACGATCCAAACATCGTGGAAATAAAGTCTGGTCTTTCCAGCTCCTTTCTCTTCAAAAGAAATGGTGATATTTATGCATTTGGGAGGAATGACGAGGGACAAGTAAAAAAAAAAATTTTATTAAAATAAAAAATGAAAATGTAAATAATAGAATAAAATTTATTAAAATAAAATAAATAAAAATAAAAATTCTAAACAAATATGAAAAGAATTTTCAAAATTTAAAAAAATAATGAAAAAATTTTAGTTTATTTATGTTAAAAAAAAAATATTTAAATAATAATGAAAAAAAATTAAAATTTAAAAAAATCATTTTTTTTTGGAAGCTTGGAATAAATAACAATATTGATCAATTTAGCCCTGTTTTATTCCGACCAGGAAAAGATATCAAGTTGTTCGAAATAGGAGGGAGCCATGCCTGTTTTTTGACAAATGGAGGAGATTTATTTTTCTTTGGTAAAATTACCACCCAAGCAAATTAAAATCGTAATTTTATCATAAAATATAGGATACAATGAATATGGTAAAAAAAAAATTTTTTTTTTTTTTTAATTTTTTTATTTTTTATTTTTTATTTTTTATTTTTTATTTTTGATTTTTTATTTTTTGATTTTTTTTTTTAAAGGACAATTAGGTCTTGGAGATGAGAAATCTAGAAGCACTCCCTCTTTTTTGTTGAATGATCCTGGTATCACTCAGATTAGTTTGGGAGGAAGACATTCCATGTACCTCAACAACAAAGGACAAGTTTATGTATTTGGTAAAAAAAAAAAATTAAGAAAAAAAATTAAAAAAAATTAAAAAAAAAAAAGGATTCAATGAATTTGGTGCTCTTGGTAAATACAAAAAATAAATTTTTTTATTTAATTAACTAATCATTTTAAAAAGGGTTGGGTGATCAAAAAAACAGGAATATTCCAGTTGTGATGAAAACTGATAAAGAAATAAGAATGATAAAGTGTTATAGATACTTCTCAATCATTTTAAGGAATAATGGAGAACTTTTGTTTTTTGGTATATTTTTTTTGGTATTTTTTTTTAATTGAATTTTGTTTTTCATTTTATTTTTATTTTTTAAAAGGAAGAGATCATTTAAAGGTAATAAATATTACCACTCCAACACCATTTGGCAATTATGATCACATATCAATTCTGAATAATGGGAAAAGAGAAGAATGGAACAACAGCAACCACGTTTTCTACAATCTTAGTTTCAAAGAACAAGTCAAAACATTCATTTTTTGTTTGAAAAGAATTCAGAATCTTACCAAAATTAAACTAACAAAATATTTAATTTTTGAAATCATTAAAATTTGTGATAAATAAAACTGTTTTTTTTTTACATTAAATATTTACTTTATTATACTTTTTTCTTTCTTTTTTTATAAAAAATAAAAAACTTTTTTTTAAAATTCATATTCTATTGAATCTACAAAATCACTTATTAACAAACTTTGTCTAAGTATGTAGTTCATCCACAAAGATGCTTCCTCTTCGTTGTCAGCCCTCAAAATGACATTGGTTTTGTTTTTAAAAGTGATTTCAAAGGCGCAACCCTTCAACTCTTTGATTTGGTGGATCATAATTTTTGCTTTGTAAAGAGAGTGCTTATTCAAACATTTTCCACCTGTTATAAAAAGATTAAAAATTAAAATAAAAAAATAAGAAAAATAAAAAAATAAAAAATAACAAAATAAAAAATTAACAACAAAATATAAACAAAAAATAAATATTCAATAATTAAAATAATGGAAAGAAACCTTTTTCTTCAAAACAAAAAATAACACCTCCTTGTATCAGATAAAAAGATTTTATCCATTTGGCCAGATAAACATTGTACTTTTCCAAATAGCCCCCTTTAGAGTGTTCAAGCTTTCCGAAGGGAGAATTTTTAAAGTTGTTGCTCTTTTGAGGAGTTTTTTCAATGTTTTTTTTGGCTTCTTTTTTGGACTCTTCGAGTATGTTGACCCATTCTATCGTTGTTTTTTTGTCGGGTGCTTGCAAAATGAAAATTCTTTGAAAAAAAAAAATGAAATAATATTAAAAAATATTAAAAATGAGAATAAAATAAAAATAAATCATAATAGAATAAGAAAAAAAATAAAAAATAAAAAATAAAAAAATAAAAATCACCTTCCTTCAGTTTCTATTCTGAAAACATCTGTATAAAATTAACAAAAATATTTAAAAGTATTTAAATAAAAATTAAAAAAATAATTACTGGGCTTTGGATGATCTTCAACGAGAGAAATGTCTCCCACAAAAGATAATTTGATGCTGTTGACAAATTGGAAGTCTCCCAATGGAACAAAGTCGTAGGTGTAGCAAGTGTCAGTTAAAGTGTCTTTAAAATACATCAGAACTTTGTTCTTCAAAACAAAATATCTTGTTTTCCATAATTTTTTGATGATACCATTTGGATTTTCTAAGAAAAATAAGTTTTTTTTTTAATTTTTTATTTTATTATTTATTTTATTATTTAAAAAATCTTTCCATTTTTAAATTTTTTAAATTTTAAAAATTTATTATTATCTTTTTATTTTTTATTTTTTTATTTTTAAATTTTTATTTAAATTTTTAAATTTTATTTTCATCTTCTTATTTTCTTTCCATTTTTAAATTTTTTTTAAATTTTTAATTTTTATTTTCATCTTTTTATTTTCTATTTTATTTTTTATTTTTTTATTTTTAAAATTTTTTTTTTAATTTGAAACTTTTAATTTCTATTTTTTTATTCATATGTTTTTATACATCATTTTTAATTTTCACATTTTATTTTATTTAATTTTAATTTTTATAGAATATTTTAATATTTACCTTTTTTCAAAAACCCTTCATAGCTCAAGTCTTTGGATCTCTCAAAGTGAATTTCTTTAATGTTCGCGTGGAGAGTCTTCCTCCAATCCTTGTAAACAGGATCATTAATGAGGTTGTCCTCCTGTTTTTTTTCTAACATAAAAATAAAAAATAAAAAAAAATAAAAAAAAATTTTAAATTTTAAATTTTAAAAAATAAGTTAAAGTTTAAAAAAATAAAAATAAAAAAGTAAATTTTAAAATAACAAAAAAAATAAAAAATAAAAAAAAAACAATATTTAAAAAAAAACAAAATAAAAAAAATGTGAAGTTTAAAAATATTAAAATGAAAAAACAAAAAATAAAAAAATTACTATAAAATAAAGTTTAAAAATTTAATAAACAATAAATAAAATAAAAAATAAAATTTTTAAAAATACTTATTGGGGTTGGAGGCTTTGGTAATGGTTTGTTAGCTACAAAATCTTTCCAATTTTGGTTGGAAAGATCGACAGGATGGTTGGAGGGAGATTTAGACAAAGAAGATCTAGGCGAAGGAGAGTTTGACAAGGAAGTTCTTGGAGAGGAAGAAGTGGGTAAGGAAGAGGTTGACAAAGAAGTTCTTGGAGAGGGGTTGTTTGACAATATTCTCGGGGAGGAGCTTGAAAAAGCTTTTCGGGGAGAGGGATTGGATGTCTTTTGTTTCGTTTCGGGGATGTTTGTTGTTAGGGGGTCGAGGGAAGGTTCGCTTTTGAGCTTGATGATCTGATCTGAAGAGTTGTTGCGAGGAGATTTTTTGTTGATGAGAGACATTTTGAATTGGTTATTGTTATTGTTAATGTTACTGTTACTGACTTTATAAATTTCATTGTTATTGTTACTGTTGTTATTATTAATTCCATTGTTATTATTGATTACATTATTATTAATTCCATTATTATACTTATTAACATTATTAATATTATTACTATTAACGTTATTACTATTTACATTTACATTTATGTTGTTTTTGTCTATTTCATCTGTTATGCTTTCGACTGGAGGTGTGGGGAGTTTCAGGGGTTTTTTTATTCCCACTTTCATCACAGAGAGGAGGTCCTTTAATTCCGTGTGGCTCCGACTTTTCTTGATGGAGCCTTCTGAATTGTTTTCTACATTCCCATTATACTCCAAGTTGTTATTGTTTTGTTTTTGGAAATTTTCTCTGAAATATTCTTTGAGGCAATCTTCACAGCTTGGTTGCTCTGACACGCTGAACACACTGTCCTTGTTCAGCAAGAAAAGTGCCTTTGAACATTTGAAGCAAGAAAAACAGTCTCTGTGATAATATTTCTTATAAAACTGGATTGTCGATCCCACTATTTTCAAATTACACTAACAAAAAAAAAAATTTATAATTTATTATTTAAAAAATTTTAATTTTAATTTTAATTTAATTTTTAAAACTATTTAAAAATTATTTTTTACATTTGGGCAGAAATGTATGATTGGAATGTCTTGATCTTCTCCTTCGTTATTCTTTTTTGTCAAACTGTTCTTAGTTACGAAATAATGATACATGTATGACAGATATGTTATGATGCCTATAGATAGATATATAAAGACAATTCAGATCATATAAGAATTTTATAAAGTGTATAATAAAAATCTATTTTGAACTTAAAAGATATCTTCAATATCTTTGTTAGAATGCTTTTAATCTTTTTACATATTGAATCTACTTTCTTCATATCTTCTTCACTCATTATCGATTTCACTCCTAAACTCTCCATCTTCGAAAATGCTATTCTATTGTTCTCATTCACATCTTCTTCGTTCAATTTATCAAACTTTATCAAATCGGGTCTATATTGATGTATTATGGCACAGAAAGCAATTCCTTTTGGGTCAATAAAATTTGAATGCAAATATCCTCAGTAAAATTTTTTTTTTACCTGATTTGAATGAATTTTCAAAATCCACTATTTCCACTTTCTTATCGAGTGTTATTCTATTGTATTATTGATTATTTCCAAAATTTTTGTTAAATATTTATTTTTGAATATTTCTTTATTTACTCTTTCACCCAAGACAACAATGCATCTATTATTTACGATATATTTTCACAAAAAATTTATATTCTGTTTTTCAATAAAATCATCTGGGATTTACCTCGTCCTTCAATGATATGATAAAATGATAGATGAATGATAAATAAAGTGTATTGAATATAATTATACCAGTTCTCTTTGAATTCATTTTCGAGATTTTTTTTTATTTTAAAAGTTATGTCCGATTTTAGTAAAATTAAGAAGTGGAAATACATATCTTCGAAATAAAAGAGATACAAAGATAGTTTTTTTACTATTTTAATTTATTCACCCTTGCAATTGCATTATAAAAAAATAAATATCAACAAAAGAGAATTTGGGTGACAGCAAGTTCTCTTACTTTGCTATAACTTTGTAGTAAGGAGATTAGTTAGAAAGGTTAACTCTTTTCATAGCATGCTTTCCACTCAGCCAGTGGAATGTGTGATTTATTTGGAAAACTTTTATAAAGGCTTTGTCCCTTGTTTATACTGGGGATGTAAAGATGATAGATCAATATGTAACTTACTTTGTTGTATTGATTGGTCTCTTTACCATAAACATGTTCAGGATAGTCTATTTTTTTATATCAAAGAATATGCAAATATGTCATTAAAAAAGTTTAATTAATTTTTTTGAATTCAAATATTAGATGAGATTTGAATTTGATATTGTTTTTTTTTTTATAGGAATTGAGATCATTTTGATTTTTAAAAACAATTTGAATAAGCAAAGAGTTTTTTTTTTACCTATCTTGTCTTTTTTTTAGAGTTTATAATCTAATGTTATGCTATTTTCATTGTAAATTTCTTTCTCCAACTCTATCAACTTCTTCATAAAGGTAGGATTGGGTTTTATCTTTCTTTTATTCTGCACATATGTCAATGAATCTTTAAGAGTTTGTTTTTGTGAAATCAAAAAGAATCCAATTACAATTGAAGGGGATCTTGAAATACCACCAAGACAATGAACCAAAATATTACAATTCTTTGAATTTAATGCTTTCTCTATGAATGGTATTGCTTTTTCTCTCAATATCTTTTCAAATTTGAAATCTTCATTCGAATCTTTGAAATGGCATTTTAGATAAGTGAATGAATCTTCATATAAATTCTTTCCTGCCAAATTTAGAATATGTGATCTTATTATAATTTATAGATATGGGAAATATAAGAAATTTTTTTTAATAACATTTTCAACTGATTCAATTTCTCTTTATCTTTTGATATTTTTGATGATCCAAGATATAATTTAGAATCTGTTTCTGTATTATGGAATATAAGATCACAATCAAAACCATTCTTCATTTTTTAATAATTTTCAAATTTTGATCAGAATAAAAAAAAATTAAAAGTAATTGGAAAGATGTTCATAAAGATCAACAAAATATGGAAGATGAACAATAAATTCAAAAAGATACAATCATTCAATAAATTCAAAATACCTAAAACTCTAACATCATTCAACAATTACTCAAAATATCGCAATATTCAAAAGATAAAGACAGATATGTTGAAATCACCAACATTAATAGATCAATTACATAAATCTGTGGATAGAGGAGAATTTGATACAGCTGTTGAATGTATTGAGATAGCCATATCAAGAGATATAAATCTCACAGAGGCAACATATGATAAAATAGTGAGAACATATGCAAATATGAATGATTTGAAAAATCTCAACAAATATTTCAATGAGATGATAGATTTGAACTATATTCCTTGTGTAGGAACGATATTGGCAGCATTCAAATCATTTTGGAATGAAAATGATTTGGAAGCATCAAAAGAAGCATATAATCTCTTTAATAGATTGAAGATGTTGAAGAGATTGAAAACAGAGAGTTTTATAGAAGACGATGATGGATCTGATCAATTTAAAGGAAATTTTCCATCGATAACTGCAGAGATAAATCATGAATCACCCATCCTTCCATTCCAATTATATAATTCGATAATAAGCATCTGTATACAATCAAGGATGTTTGATGAAGCTAAAGATCTGTTTAGAGAATTGAAGAGTAATGGAATATCGAACAACATAAGAACATATATGCAAAAAATAAATCTCATCTACTATAAAACAAACAATCTTGAAAAAACACTAACAAAACTGGAGAAATATTCACAAGTGTTTGAAGATGAAGAAAAAACAGAGTTGTACATCTCCCTCATAAAGTTTTGCTGTCAAATAAAAGAGACGAGGGATGCTATCAAAGTATTGAATGTAATAGAACAGAAAGGGCTTAAATACTATGAAAGTGCATACTCTTTCATCATTTCTTCTTTGCTTTCAAAGAACAGACCTGACAAGGTGGAAAAGATGCTGGAACAACTTTGCACAAAGTTTTCTGAAAACGATAGAGATTTGAAGATTGTTTGCAACTTGATTACGACTCTCTTCGCTTCACAGAAACACAACCTCGCAAAAGAATTTTACTTTCTCGTTTTTAATTTTTTGAAGGGAGGGAAAGGGGAGGACATTCAAACGAATATTCTAAAGTCCACTCATTTTTACAACACCATTTTGAAAAGTGTCTTTGCAGTTTGCGATTACGAAACTGCGGATCAGATATGGAACCATTTCACCATGTCCTCCGTCCCTTTCGACTCGGAGATAGCCATTACTTTTTTGAAGGGATACGGAATTAAGCAAGGAGACTTGGACAAAGTTAGTAAATGTTTCACATACATCCAAAAGAGTAACAGTGCTCTTGGAAACTCTATATACAAGTATCTCGCCAAAATTTACCAGAAAAAAGGAAACCACGAAAAGGCATCTGATTTCGCAATCAAATCTATTGTAACTGAGAAACACAAGGACAATGAAGCAAAGTCTGTTCTTATTGAAACCAAAATTATGAGTGGTGATTTGGATGGTGCTATCAAGTTTTTCAACGAAATGGTCAAAAATGGTATTCAGCCTGAGAAATCTTCTTTCAAAGCCCTCATCAACGATCTTTCCTCCAAAAACAACTTCAAGCTCTCTTACTACTATTTCCGCATTTTAACTGTTGTATATAAACAAAAACCTTCCATCATTTTATGTGATGCAATTTTGAAATGTTGCCCAATCAACTTGATGGATCATATCTACAGGTAAAAAAAAGTTTTAAATATTTTTAAAATAATTTTCTTTAAAATTAATCTTTTTTCTTTAAAACTAATCTTGTTTTATCAAAAAGATTTTTCGTTAAGAATGGTTGGATCAACAAGCACACCAAAATTTACACCACATTGATCGAGAGAGCAGAAAACTACGATTTCGATCTTTGTTTGTCTTATTTAAACAAAATGTTCAAGAATGAAAAAAAGAGGAATGTGGACTATTACAGATGGTTTTTCTCTGCTGCCATCAAACATGGAAAAGAAGATCTTTGTTTGGAGCAATATAACATTGTCAAAAACAACGAATCTCTTTCTTTGTCTTCGTATGATTATTCAGATAAACTTTTGTTCATTGACATGTATTTCGATGACAAACAAAGAATCAATCAATCCAAAAAATTCTTCGAAAATAATTTCTCTCATCTTTTCGAACTCTATCATTTTGCTAAAAACACTGATAAGTGTATGAAAATATACGAAGAAATGAAAGCAAGAGATCTCTTTTTCAAACCTGTCCATCACCTCAAACTTTTGAACCTTTTGGCAGAAAAAAAAAATTCTCTTCTTGTTGATAACTTTATTTCTAGTTTTAAATCTTTCACTTCTCATTTTCTAATTCATTTTGCCAATGCTTATTGTATTTCTGGTGAAATCAACAAGTCCCTCTTCTACTTTTCAAAGGTAGAACAAAATTTTAGTGAGCCTTCTTATTCCCCTTACTCTTTTTACTTCTTGTCTCTCATCAATCATTTCTCCAACAAAAACGATTTGGATCAAATCAACTTTTGGAAGCAAAAGATCCTCCAACTCAATGTCATGACCACCGAAGTTGCCAACTCTATCCTTCTTTATTACAAAAACAATGATCATTTGGATCTGGCTTCTAAGTTTTTCGAAACTCTAAAAAGTCTTCCCAGTTTTTACTTTGATGATTTTTCTTTTTCTTGTTTATTTCATTTAATTCCGATTGGTGATCAACAATTATTTCGATCTTTTTTCATCTCTCTTATCAAATCTGGAGTTGAGAACTCTGATGAGTGTTTAATCAAATCTCTTCTTCCTCATTTGCAAGATGAATCTACCAAACAGGTTATCTTTAGTGTTTTGAAAGAGTTGGAGTTCCTCTATCCCATCCAAACAAAAGATATCCTGACTTTATTTAAATATCAAACCATCCCATTACCTATTGATTAAAAACTTTTGTTTATTTATTAATGAAAAAACTTTTTTTTTTTTGATAATTGATTCACAATTATTCAACAGTAACAATGGTCAAACTTTAAATTTTGGTACCATAATAAAAATTCAACATCAATCACTCCCTCAACAAATTAAAAATAAAAATTTTTTTCTATTTCCCCTTTAAAAAAAAAAAAAGGAGACTTTAAAAAGATACCATTTCAAATGAGTAAATTAGTTGAAGGTAGATAGATTTTAATAATATATATCATTTAGAATGCATTATTTTTGCCGAATTATTACCTTTTTTCTTTCTCTCATCACTATAACTAATTTATTAATATTATATTTCACCTTTAGCTATTGCAACATTTAAGGGTGCAGATTCAAATGAATTATCATTCGAAGAAGGAGATAGATTTGTTCTTCTTGAAGTTGATAATTCAGGATGGGCGAAAGGGGTTTTCAATGGATTGAAAGGATGGTTTCCCGAGCAATATATACAGGTAAAATTCAATATATAAGATATCAAATCAGTTCAAAAATAAATTAATCATTCAAATACGTTATATTCATTCAATAAATATCATAATAACCTCCTCATTCATATAATCTTGTTCATTACAATTAATATTATATTACGTATATCACAGGTGATAGAAGAGAATCACGATATACATAATCAAAATGTTGAAAATGTTGAAAATGTAGAAAACGATAATGTGGAAAATGAGAAGATAGAGGAGAATACCAATGAAAACAATAGCAATACGAATATCATCACTAATAATAACATAATCGAAGAGACAACAATAAATCCACCATTATTCGATCCTTCATTGCCATTGCCACCTCCACCACCAGGATATGAGCAATTCACAGAGATAACTGAGAAAAATCTGAATGAGATAACAGAAAGAGCTCCGATGAAAGAAGCTCCAAAAATGGAATTCGAAATCAGATTCGAATATGATAGACCTGTAGCTACTTTTGAAGATTTGGATCAAAACATCGTACAATCCAAAAGCTACATCTTCTCTTTTTTGAACACCACCGAGAAGAAAGACGTGATCTACAACACGTTGAGCACAGACAAGGAGTTGTTAAAGACTGGGAGCGAGTTGCAACAAAAGTTGATGAATGATCTTTCGCATCTTCTTCAGGAGATCATCGAGAACGAAAAAATAGTTCCGAGTAAGAATGTCACTAAGCCTCCTATTCCTAAAAACACTTTGGAACAATATAGATTTTGGATCAAGGAGTATTCTAAGGGAAAGCCTCCTATTTTCGGAATCAATGCTGCTTGTGTGTTGATTTTGAAGCTTGGACAACAGCTTAACATTCCTCAAAAGAAACCTTCAAAGGAACAACAAAAAAACTTGATGCCTTCTTCGAAGAAAGAACCTAAAAACAATACAGGTGCTGCTCATACTTTTCTTCTCGAGTGTATTTACGACGTTTTAAATGAGAATTCAAAATTGGGAGTGAATAATTACGATCTTGAAGTTCTTGATCAAATTCCACAAGAGTTGATCTTGTTTTGTATGGATAGTTTGATGTTTGTTCATTCAAAAGATGTGAGAACAAAAGCAGGAGAGTGTCTAGGTATCCTCAGCTACAAACACTTTCAATTCATAAAGACAAAGTACTTTGATCTCATCTCCGCTTGCACAAAGGACGAAAGCTTTCGTATGTTGACCACTTATCAAAGAGCCATTTCTTACTTGAATTTTGGGTTTGAGAAAGAAGAACAAGCAAAGATCACACTCGAAGTTATCTTCAAATTAAGAGATATCTCCAAAAAATTGAGTGCTTCTGCTTTTAGACTTGCTATGTGTGACAGTTTTCTTCAAATTTTGACTCCCATTTTGAAGAAAAGGGATAATTGGGTTTTAAATACGATCGAAATTGCAAATCTCCAAGCTGCTTTCACTGATTTCTTCGATGTTGTGAAAAAGTGGTTCAAAAAGGGAAAGACCAAATTGGGTGCTTTGAAATTCCTTTCTCTTGTATTTTGCAACCTTCCAAATGGAATAATTAATTCCAAAAACGAGCAGCTCATTCCAATTCTCACAAGTGGTCTTTCGAACAAATCCATCAGACAATCTCACTTTGATTTCCTTCTTGATTATTTCCAAACCTTGCCCCATTCTTTTGTTCAAAGCAATTATTCCATTTGGGAAAAACAAATTAATGCTATCATGCCTTATCTACTCGAAAAAAAGCAAAAGAACATTGATCAAATAGAATCAAAGAAGACAACTGCCGTTTTGATTGAGATGGGAAAGAAGGATATCAAGGTTATTGTCCATTCTCACATTAAAACTGTTTTGACAAACGACAAAGAGTACAGTGTGGAGACTCAAGGTATTGTTTTGAATGCAATCGGAGTTATTTACGATACAAGAAATATTGAGGTTGACACAAGTTTCACTAACGAGTTGCATCCTATCATCACTGCGAAACTTGAATACTTTAATCAAACAATCAACATGTTTTTGAGCCCTGTTTTGTTTTGCTTTCCATACTTGTGCGAACACAGCAAACTTGGAGTCATTTCAACCAAATTCATTGAGTTTTCTGCTTCTGAAGATCCTGAGTTAAGTGTAAAAGGTGTTCAAGGACTCCAAAACTATTTGTTGATGAACAACTGCGAGAACTTTGAAAAAATCATTTTCAACATGGTTTACTATTTGAGAAAAAGGATCTGCGAGAATCACATCAAACAAGAAGAACTCTCCACTCATTTCAGGAATCTTTCTCTTCTCTTCAACACTTACCTCAACAAAAGACTTTTCGAAAACTTGAAAACAGTCAAATCGGAGACATGGATGGAAATAAGAAAGAATGTTGAAGTCTGCGTCCTCTATTGTTTGATGAAACAAGAAAAAGTCCTCATCACGGATGCACTTACATTCTTGGATCTTTTTTGTACAGATACTTTCGTAAGATTGGACATTGGAACCATTTCTTTGAATCCATACCTCAATCAATACTTTAACCTCAAATTCTGGAACTCTTGCAATACTAAAGAAGTTTATTATGAAAATTTTTTGAAGGAACTTTCTTTTCCTTGGCTTGCTGAGTTACGTTTTCTTTGGACCTCTTTTTTCAAGACTTGGGATCAAAATAACAAGCCTTTGACCAATTATTTCGGTTTGACATTGGACGCCATTGTGAATGATAAATCACAAGAGTTTTTGAAGTTTAGAGAGGAATTTTTAAAGGCAATTTTGGATAACATTGTCTCTTCTAATCCTTCTTCCGTCCTCTCTCAATCTTTTGACAAACTTCCTATTTCTTGCTTCTCTGAAATATTCACAATTATTTCATCAATGAGAACGGAAAAAGAAAAGAAAAAATCTAAAGAAATCTTGCATTTTGAAGTAAAATTTTTTATTTTTTAAATTAATTTATAAAGTTTTTTTTCATTTTTTAATTTTTATTTAGACATCCATTTTAGAAATACAAAAAATTATTTTCTCAAAGTTAAGCATTACACTGTTTGAAGAAACTCTTATCTTTTCAAACAATCTCAAAGAATACGTTGAATACTGGAAAGAAAACATCTCCTCTGTATCAGATTCCAACAAAACAAAGATCATAGACACTCTCAACAAGAGCTTCTACCTCGACGGAAAAAGAGAAAGACCAAAGTTCACAGAACCAGAAGAGATGGCAAAGTACAACGAGTTATTATTCACTTTGATTACTTCTCAATTATCTCCGATCGAAGATAAGAACTCTCAAAAAGAAAAAGAGAAAGAGAAAGAAAAGCAAAACAATTCTAATCCCGAAGAAGAAACAAAGCTCCATTTCTCCATCTTTGAAGGACTTTGCAGCATCATCAAGTATTCTATGATTCACGATTCTCTTTTGACCAACATTCTTACTTGCATCGAACAAACGATTGAACATCGTTCCAAGTATGATTTGAAGGATATTCTCGTTCAGTGCCTTTCTCTCCTTTTGAACAGGTTTCCCAAACAGTACCCCAATTTTTCTTTCCGAAGCATGGATCCTTCCAAACCTTATTCTTCTCACTACTTTCTTGCCATCATTCATACATTCAAAGCATCTAGCTACGATTGGATTACGATTGTATCTATAGAAAAAATGTAAATATTTTTTCAATTTATTTTTTGTTTTTTAAAAATTTTAATTAATTTTTAAAATATTTTAAATTAATTTTTTTTTAATTTTAAATTTTTTTTCTAGATTCTATCTTTTGATGTTTCATCAATGTTCAACAATTTTGGAGACGAGAAAAATTTCAATAGAAGTAACAAACTACCTAGCCAACTTGTACAACGTATACAACTGCGGGTTCCTCTTCCCTCACTCAGACTTTGGGAGCGTAGAAGCCTACAGAAGAATCTCGTACCAATTCTCAAGTGCCCTCTCACAAAAAATGAACTCTGCAAGTCTCGGAATTATAAAAGAATTCTCCGCTTCATACAAACATTTGACAATAGAGTATAAACAAGTGATGTTGAAGATGATGGAACCTTGGGTCAAAAATTTCGGCGGAATTTTATCTAATTCCGAAAATGATGCCACAAATTTTCTTTCTTACATGTACAGCGTTAGTTTGGAGTCGGATTACAACATACAAAACACTTTGTTGGAAGTTTTTTGGCAGAATGTCATTGCTAGTGGAGGTGCTTCGATCAGATTTCTCATCCACTTTTTGTTGTCGGAGTATACAAAGTCCATAAACAAAGTACAGCTCCCTGTCGATATAGTAATGTGTAAAAAAAAAATTATTTTCTAACAACTTTTAAAAAATATAAAAAAATAAAGAAAAAATTTAAAGAATAAAAAATAAAAATAAAAAAAATTTAATTAACATTTTTTTTTTAAAAAAAAAAGTTATTGTAAGAACACAACATGACAAAGATATTGTTAGAGAATTATTTTCCGTATTGAGAAGTTTTGAAAAAATTCCAGAAAACGAGAATGAGCTCCACCAATTCTTTGTGGAGTCCAAGAAAGAAAAGCAGCATCCTTACCAAAAAAGCGCTTTCAAGATGTTTATTCAAATTGCCATCGAAAAGTCCACCTTGCTCATTCCATACTTGACAGACATACTTCAAAATGCATTGATACTTTATAACAATCAAAAGTTGCCTTTCTTGGTAAAAAAAAATGTTTTTTTGTAATTTTTTATTTTTTTAAATAATTTCCGATTAAATTTTTATTTCTATTTTTATTTCTATTTCTATTTTTTGAACAAGAATTTTATTAAAACTTGATTGTTTAGGTATTAATTAGACTTGTCCAAATATTACAACTTTGTTAGCGGATAAAATATTTTTACTAACAAAATTTAAACTGTTGTAATATTTTTGGACATCCCTAGTCATTAATGTTATTTTTATTCATTTTCTTCATTTTTCAATTTTTTTTTTTTTTTAGAGTTTTGTTTTATTTATTTTTAATCAAGAATTTAAAATTTTAATCAGTTTGGTCATTAATTTTTTTCATTTTTCTTTTTTTTTTAATAGGAATCTGATGGAGGACATTTTATTCACCATCTTGTTGAAAGCTGTTTGTTTAATAAAAGTAACAACCAAAATTTGGTGGATAGATCAAAAGAATGGATCAAAACTCACCTCATCACTCTCAACGACAAGTTTTTTGGGGAAGGTCTTGTCGAGCTCGTCAAAATTTTGACCATATACACCGAGAAAACTGATTTACAAGAGAGTTTGGCACAAAGATCACTAGAATGGGCCATTGGTAAAAAAAAAAACTATTCAACCTAATCTTCCCTTTTATTTTGATTATTCAATTTATGAATCTTTTAATTTTTTTGAATTTTTAATTTTCCCTTTAATTATTTGAATTAATTTTAATTTTTTCATTTTTATTCTTAATTTTATCAATATTAATTTTATTAATTTTATTATTGATTATTTTTGATAAATTCATTTTAATTATTTTTTAAATTTATTTAAATTTTTATTAAAAAATAGGAGTACTGGATACAAACTTGTCTTACAACTCTTTAAAATTGTTTAATTTATTGAACGTAAGTTGGAACCCCAAACAAACCGAAAAATTTATTTATTCCTTTTACATCTCCCTCCAATTCCCAATCATGAACTTGCCCAATCTCAACACTACACAACTCTATCTTTCCATACTTCACGAGAGTTTGAGAAACAAAAATCTTCAATTTACTAAAGAAGAATTGGAAGTAAAAAATTTTTTTATTGTTTTTTAATTCTTATTTTTTATTTTTTATTTTTTATTTTTTATTTTTTATTTTTTATTTTTTATTTTTTATTTTTTATTTTTTATTTTTTTTATATTTTTTATTTTTTATTTTTTATTTTTTATTTTTTATTTTTTATTTTTTATTTCCAATTTTTTATTTTTTATTTATTATTTTTAATTATTTTTTATTTTTATTATATCAGAAATTGACCCAACTTGTGTTCCACCTTTTGTGCACTTCTAGTTTCACTCAGTACAAAGACGCTTTGTTGCTCGCCAAAGAGATCAAAACCAGAAATGAGAACATTTCTTTCGCGCCATTCTTTTCAATGTGGTTTGAAAGAGTTGATGTATTTTCAATTTTCATGAGAGGCAAGAAAAAAAATGATTTTTATTTTAAAATTTCTTTTATTTATTATTTTAATTTAGTTTTAAATTTTCAATTTAAATTTTATTTTTATTTTAATTTTTAATTTTTAATTTCGATTTACAGTTTTAATTTTAATTTATTTTATCTTCAAAATTTAAATTTCAATTTTTAATTTTCAATATATTTTTAATTTACAATAATTTTTTTATTTAGTTTTGATTTTATTTTTAATTGAAAATTTTTGTTTTTTAAATTTAATATTTTATTTTCAATTTAAATTTAATTTTTTATATTTTTATTTTATATTTTACAATAGGATGTACTAATAACGAAACGTGTTCACTTCTTTTATGGTTCTTAAAACAAATCGTAACGGAAAATCCAGAGTCAGACCCTTCTTTGATTTCTAATCAACTCCTCCTCATCCTCACCACCAAATTCACCTTGTCATCTGACAAAGAAAAGAATGATGCTTTGATTTTTTTTTCAGAGTTTAAAGGTAAGAAAAAAAAAAATTTAAAAAAAAATTTTCAGAAAAAAATAAAAAAAAATCAACCAAACAGCTGATAAAAAAAGAACTTTAAATATTTAAAAAAAATAAAAATATGAATTAAAAATAAATAAAACTCAATTTATAAAAAAATTTAAAAATTTTGTTAAAAATATACAAAAACTCTATGAAAAATTTTTTGACAGGAAAATTCGATTTCTCGCCATATTCTATCATTTTCACTCGCCCCAACTTGCGTATCAGAGAAATATCCACCAAACAATTTTTGAAAGATTTTTTCGCGACTTTTGCTTTTCAGTTTCCTCGCTACACCCACTACATCCAACTTGTAGATTTCTTTTTGGTCGTTCTTAGAAATGGGGATGCCTCTGATCGTAAATTTTACTGGTTGATGTTCGAAGAGTTTTTAAAGTAAAAAAAAAATTAATTTAAAATAAAAAATAAAAATAAAAATAATAAAAAAAATAAAAATAAAAAATAAAAAAATAAAAAAATAAAAAAATAAAAAAATAAAAAATAAAAAGATTTGTCTTTTTTTATCAAAACTTTTTCATTTAATCAATCCTTTTTTAAAAAAAGTTCATACACTTCTTATAATTGCAAACCCGAACAATTCAAACTTCTGAGCGAACTATGCATGTTCTACTCCCAAGAACAATCCCACTCCTCCTTCAAAGTGATGAACTTTTTCATCGAAAAGTGCCACCCCAACCTGATCGAGAAGGGGATCTTCAAAGTGAAAGAGACCAACCCTTTCTTCAACATTTTTGCTCCAAAAATCGATTTTTTGTTTAGCGGAGATAATGGTGATGACTTTAAGAGGAATCTTTACACTTGTTTGATCAAGTATCTTCCTACTTTGTTGAAGATTGACCCTAGCAGTCAGCTGGGGCTTGATTTGTATAGTAGTTTTTCTCAGCCTCTTGTTTTTGAAGGTAAAAAAAATAAAAACAAAATTTCATTTTAAATAATTAAAATAAAAACAATTTAAAATAATGAAAATAAAAATAAAATAAAAATAAAATAATTCAAATTTTAAAATAAAAATAATTTTTTTAAAATAATTAAAATAATTAAAATAATTAAAATAATTAAAATAAAAACAATTTAAAATTTAAAATAAAAATAATTTTTTTTAAAATAATTAAAATAATTAAAATAATTCAAATAATTAAAATAATTAAAATAATTAAAATAAAAAACTAAAAAACTAAAATAAAAACATTTCTGAATTAAATAATAAATAACAAAAAATTATTTTGAAAATATTAAAAAATTGTTCAAAACAAATGTATCAAAATATTTTTAAAAAAAATAGGTTTTACTGCTAATTTGGTTGTTTCACAAACTCCTGAAAAGTTTTCGGGAGATTCTAAAGAAAACCCATTCAAATTAGAAACACCAGGTACTATTAGAAAGAAATCTAAAAAGAAAGATAAAAAAGAGGAGAAGGAGAAAGATAAAGAGAAATTCTCTTCTAAACCTGAAATAATGGAAGTCAAGCCGGGTGATGGTGAAGAACAAACTGTTACGATTTCAAAACCCAATGATGATCCAAACAAACCTTTATCAAATTAAAAAAATAATTATAAAATTTATTTCTATTGTGCTGATGAATTTAAAAAACTAAAAAAAATTGTAATATTTTTAATTTATATTTTATATATTCCAAGAAAGTGAAATTAAAAAAATAAATAAAAAATATAAAAAAAAATGAGTGATAATAATAATAAAAAAAGAAAATCAAAGGTAAACTGTGAAAAAGATAATTAGGTAAAGATCAATTCAGATTTAATCAATATCTAAGAAATAACCAAATTCATTTTTAAACAGAAAATTTGTTATAAATTTATCAAAATGGAAAGGAAAATAAAGATGAAAAAGAAAAGATTGATCAAAATGGTTCCAATGTAATAATCAATAAAAATTAATTATAACGATATTTTTTATAATTATAAAATTATATAATTTAAATAATTCTTTTTTCAAAGAATATAAAACAACCAAAAATAATAGCAATTTGTTTGGAAGGACCACATGGATCAGGTAAAACTGAACTTTGTCAATTGATAAAAAAGATGGGATACGATGTTTTGGACGAATGTTTTCTCAACATGCCAAAATTCGATTCCCTATCTCCACAATCATTGACAATGGAGATGATATGGGTATCACAATGGATGGAAAGGTAGAAAAATAGAAAATCGTTAAATTTTTTATTTATAATAATTATTTTAACCGAAATAATTAAATTTATTTTATCATTTTTATTTATTCAACAGAATACTCAACAAACAAAAAGAAGTAAAAAGGGATAATCAAGAATCCAAAATCATATTTGCAGACAGATCCCCATTTTCTTCAGTATTTTATGCAAAGCACGGAAACTTGCTCGAACCAATCATCAAAACTCAGATCATGGAGCTTTCACAGCAAACCAACATTTTCATTTACAATGTTTATGTTGAGGTAGAAAGAGAAACTTTATGGAAAAGAATATCTGAAAGATTAAAAAGAGAGTAAGTTTTTTTATTTGCTCATGTGGTTATTTGGAATATTTTTTTGTGAAATTATTTTTTTTTTTTTGAGCAATATTTTTTAACATATTATTTAAATAATACTTTAATTTACAAAAAAAATTTTAAAAGGCCTTTCCGAGAAAAATACAATGAATCAAGTGTTGAATGGATGGACACTGTTTGCAACTTTTACAAAGAAAAGTCTGACCTTTGGGAGTTCAAGTGCCAGAACGATAAGGAAGGGATTGATAACCTCTTCAATCATCTCGTTTCTACATTGAACTCTAACATCTCCAACTTTGAGGAGACTCTTTGTAATTCTAAAGTTATAGAAAATATACTTCCTGAACAAATAATAATTGATTAAAAATGAATTTTTTTAAAAAATTACTAGTACAATGTGTCTCTTTCACTTTTGATTTAGAGGTTGTTCAAATTAAAAATTATTTTACATTAAAAATTTGAATCAAATTTAATAAAAATAAAAAAAATGGAAATAGATTTTGATTGCAAGAGCATATTGAGATTGGAGAATGTATCTTTCACCACCAAAAGAAAAAAAAACTTCCCAGAATTCAAAGATTGCATCTTAGAATGCCTCAGAACGATCACCAAGGAAGTAGATTTCGTCGTGGTAGAAACATACAATCTGACCATACAAACAAAAGAGATGAATATCTTGCTCGAAAGAGATATAATCGATTTATCAGAGATAGTTGTGAAAAAAAGCCAATCGAATTTGTAAGTATAAAAAAAACAAATTATAAAATTTTCCATGAAAAATATATTATTTTTGAATATTCACTGAAAAATTATTAAAGGGCAATATTGATCGATATAGAGAAGGATAAATACAAATTGTGGATGAAGGATGAGAATGATTACAATTTATTCCTCAATACCTTTTCCAATAAGGAGATGCCAAATAATTCTATAAGAATTGCTTTTCCAGAAAACAACGAAAACATGAATGATGAGGATAATCTTACCCAACTCGAGAATACATTGGTAGATTTGTTCGAGAAGAAGGAATTATTGGTAAATAACAAAGAAATTGAAAATTATCTCTCTGATCCAAAATTCTATGGTAAATTGGTTTCAAAAAAAAAAACATTCCACATTATTGAACCATCCACAAACAATATTTTTTTATATTTTTTTTTTTTACTCACTTTGTTTTTATTCACAGAATATGTTGATATGATTGAAAAGAAGTTCGATGAGATTGTATCAATGAAACAATTCCCTTTATTGGAAGAATATTTCTCAAAATAAATAATTTCATTCTTTTTATTGTGTTATAATTCCAATGATATACGAAAAAAGAAAAATATAAGTAAATAAACAAAATAAGAAAAGTAAAAAGAGATATTTTTGTTTAAAATTTTTTATTTTTTTTCAAATTATAAAAATTATATTTTTCCATATTATTGAGATGTTATAATAAGATGAAAAGACCCCAATGAAATATGGAAAAATTCTTTCTCCTTCTATTTTTATGACAATTAAGAGGATCCTCTTCTTGAAAGCCATCCAAGTCCTGCGAAACAGCATACAAAAAATATAACTAATCCAAGAATGAGTGCAATAGCATCACCTGCTCCAAATCCTGCTTCAGCTCTTACAGCAGAAATAAATGATAAGATAACAATCAATAAACCAAAAAAATAATTTTTGTTCATCATCTCTATTTTTTTTTATTAAAATTTTTATGAAGAGAAAAAAAAATTTTATATTCTTTATTGTTGAATATTTAAAGGAATATGAAGAATATTACCATATGTGGATGAGAGAAATCCAAAAAAGGAATGATTTTCTAATCAATAAATATTGAAATATGAAAAAAAAAAAAGAAAATTCTATTGAATAAAAAAAAATATTATTTTTTTTGCTGATTTATAAATTCCTTTTTATTTGTTTTGATCTCTGAAATTATTTTTCAAACCAGACCAACACTCATAATAATTCTCTTGTTTCTTTGTGTTTTTTCCATAATTGGTGAGCTTCAAAATGTAAGTGGTTTCGAACATGAAAGCAAGGGTATTCTCAATTCTTTCAGGGATCAATTCTTTTGTACTTTCCTTTTCTGTGATAAAAAATAAAGTGAAATAAAATAAAAAATATAAAAAAAAAAATCAAAGATATGGATTGTTATGAAGAAGATATTGAGATTGATATATATGGAATATATCAAAAACAAAAAATTGTATTTATACCATAACATTGAGTATCAGGACCATGTGAAATCATGCAGGAATGAAGAGATCCACCACCAGGAAGAAATCCTTCTTCTTTGGCTTCATATTTACCGAAAATAAGACCTAAAAAATCAACAAGAAGAATAAAAAATGAATTTAAAAAGAGATGTGGAGAAAATCGTTACCCATATATTCTGACATGGTGTTTCTATGGAAATATGGAGGACGGAAACTCTTTTCGATGACTTGCCATCTAGGAGGGAAGATGACGAAATCAGCACAAGCGACCCCGACTTCATTTGTAGGACAAGTCAATACAGTGAAAATGGATGGATCAGGATGATCGAAGGATACACTATTCATCACATGGAATCTGGAAAGATCATATTTATAAGGATAATAATTTCCATGCCATCCAACAACATTGAAAACACTCTCCTTATATTTTGCAGTGAACAATTTTCCCGCATATTTTTGAATTAAAGTGAATTCGCAGTCTCTATCCTCGAAATTGGCAACAGGCGCAAGAAAATCTCTTGGATTAGCCAATCCATTGGCTCCTATAGGTCCCAAATCAGGCAGCTTGAAATGTCCTGTGAACACTTCGAGGATGTATCCTCTTGATTCTTCTTCGAGATTCACTGCGTATCTTATCCCTCTTGGAATTACCACGATTTCTCCTGGTGAGACGTAGAGCCATCCGAATTCTGTTTGTATATCAAGTGCTCCTTTTTGTGGAACTATTTTTTTTTGTTTTTTAAAAGGATGTCAGTTAAATTGGAAGTTATCCAAGGTTTTTGTTTATAAATTTTTTTGAAATTTCACTTCATTTTTCTTGAATCTTTTTAATATGGGATGGATAGATGAGAAGGATTTAATCTCAATAAGATCTTTTTTTTAATTTATATAATTTTATTATATAGGGAAATTCCACCCAAATATTTTTCATATCTTGTTAAATATCTTTGTTCTTTTCGAATTAAAAAAAATGATTTTACCAATCAAGAAATCTCCATCAGAGTTGCAAAAAGCAGTGTCTTTCATTGATGTATCTGCTGTATAAACATGAATGGCAAGCCCTTCCTTCATGCATGGATCTCCTGATCCAGTAATGGTCTTCATACCACTCACAAAGGTCGATCCTTTCTTATCGAATTGATATGGCAACCATCTGATCTGATTAGGATCTATTTCCGAGAAATCATAACTTATCTCTCCATTTTCTGTTTCTTTTAATGGTGTATGACATACTGATGGTTTGATTCTATAAAGCCAACTAAAAAGAAAAAACAAATTTTTTAATATTTTTTTGTTTGATTTGATATCGTGTTGGGATGAAAGTATGATTAAGGAATGGATATGTTCGAATTCAATTATTTGACATTATCATTTCGTAATTAGAATATCATTTTATTCTATGGACCAATTATAAAAAAAATATGGTATATAATTGTGAGCAATATTTTTTTTGCTTACCTTCTAGAATTTGATAATCTTGGAACAGTAAATGCAGTCCCAGATAATTGTTCAGCATAAAGACCTAAAATATGAAAAATGGATAAAATTTTCTTTACATTTCTAAATAACCCAAAATCATTTGTATCCCAATCTTATTTTTGTTATAATTTTGTTATAATTTTTTGTTTTTACCTTTTTCGCATTTTTGTGGAGAATTTTGTCCTATTGGCAAAACTCCCTTCACTGCTTCTGTTGCATGATGATTACCAAATCCAACCAAATAGTCATATTTTTTATCTTTTTCCATGTATTTCTTTTATAGCGATTGCAAAGCTTTAAATTTTTTTAATATTTTTTTTCAAAATATTTGTTGTTTGCTCCAAAAAGCCAACTAAATAATTTGAAGCGAATTTTCTGAATAGAGAATTCTCCTTTGAACTTCGATTAGTTTTTTCTCATTTAAAATTTAAATTTTATTTGATTGAAATTTCATTGAATAAACAAATGTAAATTCTTTTTCAATCAATGAATCGTTTTTAACAACCCCAAGTCAAAAAAAAGTGGATTTTCTCCAATTACTCTGAAATAATATATAAAATGAAGATTTAACCGTCTTTTGATTAATTATTCAAATTATTAATCTAATTAACAAAATGTTTTATTTGGTTTCTTCAAGTTTTCCAATCATATTTTGATGAAATATAAAAAAAATGACTTGCAGGCTCAGAGCTTTATGGTTGATAAGCACAAATGGGAATAAATGTAAAGTAATAACCTCCAGAAAGTATCCCACAGTCGAAAATAGATTTAGTGTGCTATGCACCAAAGAAAATATGGAATATACACCCATCCCAAAAGACGAAAAGTTTCTCAGCATCTTCAATAATACTTTGAAAGAAAGAAATACAAATATCAATCGTGATTTGGTTCCCATCTTGCATAGCAATTCTAATTTGAAGTCTTGTTTATGGCCTCTTGTTTATTTAAAATGCGATCATGAGCCAAATTTAATCTTGATAGGTAAGATAGATGTTATAATTTGAAATGGATTCATAGATATTGGCTTATTTAGATAAATTTTTTGTCAAAGAATAATATAAACCATAGAATTGGATCAAATTTATACAACTCGACATTATATTCTATTTTTTTGATTAATGAGATCCAATTTATCATATTATCAAGCATAAGTTGAATAATATGGATCCCTTATCGATCATTTTTCTGTAATTTTGTTTATAAATACTTCAAAGATATCTCATTCACATAGATTAAATTAAATGTGTTTATATTCAAGATATACATCATCCTATTTTTGATATGAATTAAATTAGAATATTTTGATGCTTTAAAATGATCTGTGAATTGTTATAAAAATTTGGAATCACTTGCTAGCCATTCATCTTAATAAAATTTTTTTTATTTTTGATAGGACTCCCAATTTTGTCGGTTGACAAACTAAAAGAAGTTTCGAACATGGATCCCCTTGTTATTTTGGAATTTCCAGAAGTCACATACGCTCTAAACGTCCTCTTGTCCATTTCCAATTTTGCAAGAGAAAATTTTAAAGACATATCTTCGCCAGAATTTGTAAAATTTATTTTATTTTTTATTTTTTATTTTTTATTTTTTATTTTTATTTTTATGTTTATTTTTATTTTTATTTTTATTACCTTAATTTTTTTGTAGTCTCCTTTGATTTTGGACCAGCTCAATTATTACATCACCACTTCTATTGTGTTCGGAAAGATGGTGTACAACGACTTCAAAACCAATCAGATGTTGAGAGATGATCTTTCTAACGAAAGCAACACCGAAGTTGTAATTAGTTCATCCTTTAAAATTTTTATTTAAATATAAATTTAATCTGAATCATTTTAATTTTTAATTTTTAATTTTAATTTTTAATTTATTTTATTTTTTTTTTATTTTTTATTTTTTATTTTTTTCTATTTTATTTTATTTTATTTTATTTTATTTTTTATTTTTTATTTTTTATTTTTTATTTTTTATTTTTTATTTTTTATTTTTTATTTTTTNCCAAATCAATTATTGAATCCATTTCAAATATTTACAATTCAAAAATTTTTTTTTTTATTTTTTTATAATTTATATTTAAAATATTTATAAACTTTCTGTAACTACTTCAATTTTTTAAATTTTTTTCTTGTAATGGTTTGTTCATAATTTTGTCTTTTATCTCCTTTTTATCCAAAAAAAAAATAGTTTAAAAAAAAATTTATTTAACTAAAATTTTAATTAATGAGTAATAGATTTGATAGAATTTGTTGGATTGAAATTTTAAAGATTTCCTATGATAAGAAACAATATAGGTTTTGGAATTTTGAGGTGATTGTTGGAGGAAGATATCCTTTTTAGACACAATAAAAAGATGTAAACTCTTTCTTTGAAAGATTTTGGAAAGTTTGTATGTTCATTAGGAGACCAATTCTTTATTACAAAAAAAAAATTTTAAATTAACAAAAAAAGTTTTTTTATTTTACTTCTATGAGACTTGTGTTTTGTATCAAAAGAACATTCTCTTTGAAAGTGAGTTTATGAGGTACTGAAACGATTTTTATATCTTCTTGGAGACTCAACTTTCCATTGGAATTGTTTCCACAAACAAAGATTTCTTCTTTTTCTTTTTAAATAATTAAAAAATAAAATAAAATAAAATAAAATAATTTGAATAAAAAATACTGTTGAAAAAAAAGGAAAAATTCCATCCTGTTGTAATGAATCTTATGTCGGACAAAAGATCAGACTTTGTAAATTGGGAAATTCTACCTGTTTTGTTGAGACCAAGTTCTCCATTTGAATTACTACCGTAGCCATAAACTTCTCCGCTCTCTAATAATTTTTATAAAATTATATTTTAAAATTTATAATTCATTTTTTATTTTATAATTTTTATTTTTATTTTTCATTTTTCCTTTTCGAAAATTTTTGTTTACCCAATAAAATAATTGTATTATTTCCTCCACAATGAATGCTCCTAATGTTTGGGAACGTATCATCTTTCTTTAATGTTGATTTCCCGAATTCTGATCTCACAGAAGGAATTAAACCACAAAATTTAATTATTGTGGAATTATTTTCTCCTATAAAAAAATTTAAATTAAAAAATCAAAAAAAAATCAAATAAAAATCAAATAAAAATTTTACTTGTTAAAAGATAAGTGGAGTAATTCCCACAAGTGATGGAAAATATGTTAGGGTCAGTGGTCATTAAGGTTGGAGTTTCAAAAGTCAAAACGTTTTCGTCTAATCCGCATTGCCCATCGGTGTTTGATCCCATCACCCACACTCCTCCATTATCTAATCAATAAAAAAAAATGGAAAATTAAAAATAAAATTTTAAAATAAAGAAAAAAAATTTAACACAAAATTAAAAAAATTAATCAAAAATATGTTACCCTTCAAAAATATAATGTGTTCTCTTCCACACGAAAAATCTTTTACATTCTCCATTTTGAACTCACTCTGCCTTATATCATTATGTGAACTTCCGAGAATAATAAAAGTATTGTCCACTAAAATTAAAAATATTATCAATAAAAATAAATAAAAAAAAAAAATTTAATAAAAATTCATACTCTTTTGGATCACAGAAAAAGAGAAAGATGCACAAACTTTTTTGACATTTGAATCTATTTTGGTTGGAACTTTGATAATGGGTTCATTATTCTCCAACAATGAAGCGTTTCTCCCTAAAAAATAAAAATATTCAAAAACCAATTTTTGATTGAAAATTATTATTCAAAAATGTTTACCAAACCCATACAAATCTCCATTTTCTTTTTAATGATAATTTATAATAATATTAATAAATTTTTAATTGATTTTACTCTCCAAGTAAAAAGAATGGAAACTTCCCAATACAATACTTTTGATGTTTGGATTATTCATTATTTTGGTAGGATTATAAATATCTGTTGTGGTCCCGTTTCCGCATTGTCCCTCTTCATTTGATCCAAATGCAATCAAATCTCCATTCTCTTTCAATGTAAAATCAATCAGAATGATAAGAGATTCAATGAGATTAAAGAGATTAGTCAAAATTTAATAATAAAAAAAATAATATCAAGTTCAATATTTAATAATTTTTTACCATATAATAAGATACTATGTTCAGAAAAACCATTTGTTGAATTTACTTTCATCTTGTATTTATATTTTTTTTCCTTTCAAGGATAAACAAAAATCAATTTTTTTTTATTTTTCATAATTTTTTTTAAATTTTTTCTTTGATACCTTTTGATTCTTGGAAACATAGTTTTGAAATGAAATGATTTCACAAGTCGTAAGTCATGTAGCACTCAACATAGCTTTTTGAGAAAAAATAAAATAAATAAAATTGGAGATAGTTGAATTAAAATATTAATGGTTTCATGCAAAACTGAAAGGATGATCAAATCAATAATATTACGTAACATTTAATTTTAATTTACAAATTCTTGGGAATATCTTTAAAATTTAATTATATTCTAAAATTGAAATGAAATTGTTTTTGGGAACAACTTCCCCACAAAAATCTTTCCCATAATCCTCTAAATAGTTAACAAAAACAATGACAATGAACAAAACAGGTTTTGGGATTTTGAGAAACTTGTTGATTGAAGATATCCGCTTCAAACACAACACAAACACTTCAACCCTTTCTTTGAATTCAACAGAGAAATGTTTGTGTTCATTTGGAGTCCAATCCTTTTTTTTTTTGATGAAAAATTATTTAAAAATAATTCTAATTTAAAAAAAAAAAAAAATTTAAAAAATGAAAATTAAAAATATTTAATAAAGAAAAAATTTTATTTTTTTAAATTTTTATATGGGGATTTTACTTCTATTAAAAAGTTATTATTGATCAACTTTATTTCTTGGTTCAAAACTAGTTTGGTTGGGACCAAGATGTTGTCAGATCTTTTCAGACCCAATCTCCCACAACTGCTATTCCCACAAACAAAAAATTTTTTGTTTTCTTTTTTAATTTCAATTAATTGATAAATTTAAAAAATATAAAAATAAAAAAATAAAAAAATAAAAAAATAAAAAAATAAAAAAATAAAAAAATAAAAAAATAAAAAATAAATAAATAAACCTTTTTCGGATGCTTTTAAGAAATATTGATATGATTTTTTAAAGTTTCTCTTTCCGTAATAATCGTGGAAATGAATCACACCCAACCTTTAATTAGAAATGAAGAATTAAATATTCAAAAAATAAAAACAAAAATATAAAAATAAAAATAATAAAAAATAATAAAATAAAAAATTAAAAAATGAAAATGAAAATAAAAATTAAAAAATAAAAATAAAAACAAAATAAAATAAAATAAAAAAAATGGAAAAAATGAAAAAAAAAAATAATAAATTTAAAAAAAATAATAAAATAAAAATAAAAAATAATAATAAAAATAAAATAAAAATAAAAATCAAATAAAAAAAAAAAAAAATATTAAATTTATTTACCAATAATTACACATTCCATTACCGCTGTTGGCACATCTTTCGAAATACTTGTGGCTTTTTTCAATGTCCAAAGAGACTCCCATGGCTCCTCTTTTGTACAACCTCCCCAACAGAAGAGAAGCGTCTTCGTTTCCCAAGTTAGAGGCTTTGTCTAAATAAAGCAATCCCTTTTGAACGTTTTTTTCTGTGTGTTTACCTTTTCGTTAAATATTCATAAATAAAATAAAAAAAAATTAAAAAAAAAAATTAAAAAAAAATAAAAAAATAAAAAATAAAAAATAAAAAATAAAAAAAAGTTTTAACAAAAATAAATAAGGAATGAAAAAATAAAAATAAAAAAATAAAAAATAAAAATAAAAAAAATAAATGGATTAAATAAATAAAAATTAAAAAATAATTAAAATAAATTAAAATCAAAATATTCAAAATTGTTCAAAAAAGTTTGATTTGTTTATCTTTTTTTTTTTTTTTTGATCAAATTAATTTATTGAAAATAATGAAAGAGGTACCCTGAAGATAAAATTTTCCCAAAATACATAAAGCCAATAGATTTCCTTTCTTCGCTTCTTCATTGAGATAATCAATGGCACTTTGCAAATCTTCCTCATTCGAATCTTTCTGGCCANATAAATAAAAATAAATAAAAATAAATAAAAATAAATAAAAATAAATAAAAATAAATAAAAATAAATAAAAATAAAATTAAATAAAAAAATTTTTTGATAGAAATTCCAAAGTTGATGAAAAAAAGCAAAAAAGAAATAGCGGTGTGGGTCTTCACTTTCTTTGCAACTTTGGTTATGGGAGTGGAGATAGGGATCTTGTGTTCTGTAGGGTTTTCTTTTTTGGTGATGATTTTTCAAATTGCTTTTCCTGACACCATTGTTCTTGGAAGATTGGTTGAAAAAAAATTTTATTTTTTATTTTCAACGAATATTTATTTATTTTTATTTTCAATGAATATTTATTTTTTTAAATTTTTTTTTTTGTTTTTTGTTTTTTATTTTTTATTTTTTATTTTCAATGAATTTTTATTTTTATCTTTATCTTTTATTTTATTCTTTAATTTAATTATTTTAAAAAATAGCCTGGCTTGCATCATATTTATAGAGAAGTAGAAAAGTTCCCAAACTCACTTGTCAACCCCTCAATTTCTATTGTAAAACAAATTTTTATTTTTATTTTTATTTTTATTTTTTTTATTTTTTGTTATTATTTTTTTTATTTTTTATTTTTCATTTTTTATTTTTATTTATTTTTAAATTAATTAATTTATTTTAAAAGGTGAGAATCGACGCACCATTGTGCTTTCTTAATGTATCATTTGTCTCGAATTTTTTCAAGGAGATTTTCATCAACAATCCTCCCAAAGTGATAGTGATGGACTGGTCTTCTGTTTGTTACATAGACATTTCTGGTTACAAAATTATTAAACAAGCTATAGACAATGCAAAGTCAAACGACATTTTCTTTTTGCACGCACAAATAAAAGGTCCATTTAAATTATTATTATTATTATTTTATTTTTACATTAATTATTTTTTATTTTTAAAGTTTATTTTTTTTATTTTTCAATTATTTTTGTTTATTTTTTTTTTTTTTTATTTCATTATTATTTTATTAAATTATTTTTAACATTTACCATCCTTGATATTTTCAACTTTCATTTATGTTTTATTTTTTATAATATTTTATTTTTATTTAAATTATTTTTTATTTTTCTTTTATTTATATTTTATTTCTTAAAGGAAGTGTATCGGAAGATTTAAAAAAATATGGACTTTTAAACAATGTAGAAACATACCAC
This sequence comes from Cochliopodium minus, assembly GCA_024220525.1. Classification (NCBI taxonomy): domain Eukaryota; phylum Discosea; order Himatismenida; family Cochliopodiidae; genus Cochliopodium; species Cochliopodium minus. The sequence continues at coordinate 10,723 of JAMYWO010000081.1, read as the reverse complement.
ATCTTCTACGAACTACACGACGCAGTACTTTGTGCATCAGGACTAGTGAGAGAAATGGAAAAGAAAGAAAGAAGTATGGAGGACGACTTTTTTGTGCTGGAAATCGATGATGAGTTGGCTCCTCATGATTATTCTCCTTTGATTTATCCAAATAATCCTCTTGAAGAAGAAAAGAAATGTGTCATTTTTTGATTTTGTTTAAAATTTAAAATAATTAAAAATAAAAAGAAATATTTATTAAAAAAAAAAGAAGAAAAAAGGAAATAAAAATATTTTATTTTTCATTTTTCGTTTCAAAATATTATTTGTCACATTTTCCATAACAACAAAGTAGAGGATCACCAGAACACAAACAGATAGCACAGGCAGCACCACAATTTAGTTCTTCTTGAACAACAGAAGTGAATTTCTCTTTTAAATGAAATTAAAATAAAAAAAATAAAAATATAAAATAAAAAATAAAAAATAAAAAATAAAAAATAAAAAATAAAAAATAAAAAATAAAAAATAAAAAATAAAAAATAAATAATTTATTTAAATTTCTACCTATTTCTTGTCTTCCAAAATCGAATTTGTTTTCCAATATTTTTTCTTTGATGTAAGGAGGTTTATATTTTGAAAAGTCACCATTTATCACAACCAATTTTTTGGGTTTTATGTTCTTGCATTTACAATCGCATTTCTTTCCACAATAAAAACACGTAAGGAGCCAAATCAAAATGTGAAAAAACTCAATCAATAAACTGAAGATCAATGAAACCTTTTGACAAAAATTATTGAAAAAAAAAATTTTGAAAATAAAAAAAAAATTTGAAATTAAATAAAAGATAAATAAAAATTTTAAAAAAAAATGTTACCATGAATATTGGACACATCGCCAAATATAATAATGGAGTACAGAATATCATTTGCATTTCACACCCGTCTCTCTTGGCTTGGTAGCAAACACCGCAAGGAAGAAGTACAATAATGAATGAAGATAGTGTACAGAAGAAAACTTTACCGTAGAAACATTCCAGACCAACTTTGAAAAAAATGTGATTTATGTTTAATTTATTGAAATAAAAAATTAATATAAAAATATATAAAAATTGATATATAAATAGAATATCTTTTTATATATATTTATATTAAATATTTTTTCAAAATTAGTCCTTATTGATTCAAATTATGATTATAAATTTTTGATATTTACCATGGAAATACCTTCCTGTTAATATGGTTGCAACGAAATTAAAGTCCTTATAAAATTTATTATTTTCTTGTCTGAAAATATAATTTTCGCTTTCTAATTTGTTCTTTTTGTATTCTTCTTTCAAGAAGGATGAGGTGGCATTTTCGATATTATGTTTCCATTTTTTATTTACTCTTCTCAATTTGAAGAGCTCTTTGCTATCTATCATCAGCCAGATTTTTTCCATCATATTCTTGGGTAGATCATCGAAATTGGTTTTTGAATCATTTCTATTCTCGACATTCAAATCAATTATTGAATCCATATCAATATTTACAATTCAAAATTTTTTTTTTTTATATATTTTATATATTTTTATATATTTTTTTAAACGTAAAAATTTTTAATTTTGGAATTTAATGAAATTTTGTAATTTTCAATTGTTCTGACATTTTTTCGCCAGTTCTTTAATAAAATAATAAAAACCGAAAGGATTCCCAGAAAACAAACAATGAGCACAAGCAGCACCACAATTCAAATCTTCTTCAACATTTTCAACATAAGGAACTTTTTTGAGAAGAAATTACAATCATTTTATTTTTTGAAATTTTTTTTTTTTTTACTTAAATTCTCCAAAATTTTTTCTCTATCATATGGAGGCTTGAAATTATTGAATTCATCTTCCTTTTCACGATAATACCCAATATTTGATTTCATATTTCTGCATTTACAATTTCTTTTCTTACCACAATAACAACAAGAGATGAGCCAAATCATTATGTGAAAAAACTCAACTAACAAACTTAACATCAAAGTAATCTAATGAAAATAAAAGTGAAAAAAGTATAAACAAATTTAAATATTGTTATTTTTACTGAAAATTAAATTTACAAAGTAACAAGGGCCACATATCAAAAAGAACAAAATATAAACCAAAATATTCTTTTTTTTCAAACCGTATCTCTTTGACTGGTAATATGCACTACAAGGAAGCAAAACCATGACAAAAGAGCCCATTGTACAACAGAATACTTCACCATAAAAACATTCCAGCCCAACTAAAAAAAAAACAAAGAAAATTTTTGTTAATTTAAAATTATTTTTAAAACTACCAAAATTATATTTCAATCTTTAAAATGTTATTGTAAATTTTAAATATATATAAAAAAGAATTTCTTAGATATTTACCATTGAATATTTCCAATGCCATCAAGTGAGCTGTATAACTAAAGTCCTTATAAAATTTTTTATTTTCTTGATAATTTTTGCTTTCCAATTTGTTCTTTCTGTATTCTTCTTTCAAGAAGGATGAGGTGGCATTTTCGATATTATGTTTCCATTTTTTATTTACTCTTCTCAATTTGNTAAAAAAATAAAAAAATAAAAAAATAAAAAAATAAAAAAATAAAAAAATAAAAAAATAAAAAAATAAAATAAAATAAAAATTAAAAAATAATTTTTTACTATCAATGAAAATAGAAGAATTCCATCCCGTAACAATGAATTCTATATCAGATAAATACTCATTTTTTGTGAAATCATTAACTGTCCCAGTACTATTCAATCCTAATTCTCCAAAAATATTACTTCCGCCTGCATAAACTTCTCCATTCTCTTTTTTTTATTTAATAAAAATTTTTGATTTTTTTATTTTTTTTTGTTTTATTTTTTTTAATTTATTTTTATTTTACCTAACAATAAAAATATACTACTTCCTCCACAATGAATATTTTTTATGTTAGGAAATTTATTGTTTGATGACAAAGGTAATGTGAGATGATTTATTTTTCCACAAAACTTCATGATGGTGGAACTGTTCTCTCCTATGATAAAAAAAAAAAAATAAAAAAATAAAAAAAATTATTTAATAAAAAAAAAATTAAACAAAATTAAAAAAAATAAAGATTAAAAAAATAAAAAAATAAAAATAAAAATATGTAACAAAATTACTTGACAAAAGAAAAGTAGAGAGATACCCACAGGTAACAGAAATTATATTTGGGTCTGTAATAAGCAAAGTGGGTTCACTCATTTCTTTAATTTTTTTCAAGCCACACTGCCTTGAATTATTAGATCCCACCATCCATACTTCTCCATTTCCTTTTTAAAAATAATAATGATGAAAAAAAATATTTAAAAAATAAAAAATAAAACAAGTAAAAATCGAAATTAAATGAAATCAAAAAATAAGTAAAGAAAAAAATAATAAAAATAATAAAAAATTGAATATAAAAATAAATAAATAAAAAAATTAAATTAAAAAAAATAAAAAAAAAAATAATGAAAAAAAATTAGTTTACTTTTCAAAAAAGCTAAATGATTTTTCCCGCATGAAAAAGAAGAAACATTGTCAATTTTATATTCTTTTTTTTGCCCTTTCTTCAATCCAATAGATCCCAATATAATGAAAACGTCCACTTGAATAAATGAAAAAAAATCAAAAAAAAAAAATCAAAAAAAAAAAAATTAACTTTTTTGAATTATTGAATAAGAATAAGATGCTCCCACTTTTAAAACCCCTGTTTCTATTTTAGTCGGCTCAAGTACCATTTTTTGTTCGAAACCCAATTGAAAGTCAGAATTTCTCCCTTTTAAAAAATTAAAAAATTGATGAAAAAAAAAAAATAAAATCGAAAAATTGTTACCAAACCCATATAGATCTCCATTTTCTTTAATGAAATTTTTTTTTTTTAATATTAATTTATTTTTTATGATTTATAATTTAAAATATTTTTTTTATAAATGATTTCACTCTCCAAATACAAAGAATGATAACTCCCCAACACAATACTTTTGATGTTTGGATTGTTCATTATTTTGGTAGGGGTGAGAATATGATTTTTTGTTCCAGTTCCACATTCCCCTTCGCTATTTGATCCGAATGCAATCAAATCTCCATTCTCTAAATTAAATGAATTGATATTCAAGATTATTCATTTAATTTAATCTATATATTATATTATTCAGTTCAATATTTTTTTGTTCATCTATTTTATTTTATTTACCAGCCATAAATATATAATGCTCAGAAAAACAATTTGTTGAAGCAGATTTCATATTTAAATCTATTTCATGGAATAGGTTATAGAATGAAAATATTAGCGAAGTATAAAATTGTTGAAAAGAAAATTTACATGCCAGACTATCCAATTAAAGGTATTGGATTGATTTAAAATTTAATTTTAAAGTTTCTGGATAGATAATAATCGAAATGAATTTCAAACAACAAATTTTTTTTATTTTTTAATATTTTTCTGAAATTGAATTTTTAATTAACTTTAAATTCATTTGGATCATTTTTTGAGGAATAAATATAACCATACTCTTCTCTGTTCACTAACCATACAGGTCCTTCAACTGAGGACTTTGCAGTAAAGTGTATATCACTCCAAACAAAGTTGTCTTCACGGATGTATTTGTGTACCATTTCTTTCATTCTGTCTGACCCATCCGCCCAATAATTTTTTGAAAAATGAGAAATCGACTTTGAGTTAATCAAGTAGATACCTTTAAAACAAAACGTTCAATTAAAAATAAAAAAAAAAAATCTAATATAAATAACAAATAAAAGAATAAATAAATAAAAAAAATAAAAAAATAAAAAAATAAAAAAATAAAAAAATAAAAAAAATGAAGAGAAAAAATAAAAAATAAAAAATAAAAAAAATAAAAAAATAAAAATATTAAAAAAATAAAAAGTTAAAATAATTTATTTTTTACCCTTTATACTTTGCACAACAGTCCCCGTTCCATTGATTCTGAACAATCCCTCACATTCCAACATCTCCTTTGTGTCTAGCAAAGAAACGAAAAATTGGAGAGGCAAAGGAATGTCTTGTCCTAAAAATAAAAAGAAAAAAATAAATAAATTGAAATAATATTTTCAAATAATTTAATAATTTTTTTTAAATAATTTATTAATAATTAATTTTTTCAGATTTATAAAAATATAAAATAAAAAATAAAAAATAATTACTGAAAAATTCAAAAAAAAAATGAAAATGAAAAACAAAAAATAAAAAAAAAATTTTGTGTGAAATAATGAAAATAATTGTTAATAAAAAAAAATGACAAAAAAAAATAGATTTTAAGATGAAATAAATAAATAAATAAAAATAAAAATTAAAAAAAAAAATGAAATAACTAAAAAATTAAAAAAACTAAAAAAAAAAAATCAAAAAAAATTAAAAAAAATTGGGACCTGTTTTAATAAATAACTTTCCCAAAGAGACACCATAAATGGACTTTGATTTTTTGGAGCCAAAAAACTTTTTTTTTTTTTTTTCATCGGTGTTGCTGGAGAAGAGGCTGCTCAGCTTTGTTCGGACTTTAGTGGATTGTTGGCGGTGCGACAAGAATTCGTCCAGTTTGGAGAAGTTATCTTTGGAGGAGAACTTGGTGTTTCGAGGTAAATTTGGGCTAGAAGATTAAAAATAAAATGAAAAAAAAAAAAAAAATGAAGAGAAAAGGTGAAATAAAAACAAAAATAAAAATAAAAATAAAGCAAAAATAAAATAAAATTAAAAATAGAATAAAAAAATTTAAAATAAAAATAAAATAAAAACAAATGTCCCAGAAATTTTTATTTTTCTAACAAAAATTCAAGTGCAAAAATTTTTTTTATGAGAATTGTTAGTGAGAAAAAAAAAATTAAAAAAAAAAATGGAAAAATTCAGTAAACAAAAAAATATTAAATGAATAAAATAATAATTTTTATTTTTGTCATTTTATTAAAAACTACCTTGAATTAAGACTCTTGGAAATGGGTTGAGCCAACAAAAACTTTTCATCGTTCATTTGGGGCTGCACATTGAGTTGTTGGACGCAGCTGGAAGGAAACCAGCCTGATTTGTCATTCATGGTGCCTTTCATCCATCCCTCTTCATCTTTCTCCTAAAATAATTAAAATAAAAAAATATTAAAAAAATATTTTAAAAAAAACTAAAAAAATAAAAAATAAAAAATAAACTATTGAAATAATAAAAATAAAAAAATAAAAAAAAAATGAAAATAAAAATATTTATAAAAATTCACCAAAATAAATAAAAATAAAAGAATATCAATAAAAGAATGTCAAAAGAACAAAAATTTTAATTTATCAACAAATAATAAATATTAATAAAAAAATGTATACAATCTAAATAAAAATATAAACTAAAAAAAAACTATTGATACCAAAAGAACCATCCTGTCACCTTTGTTTATGGTGATCTCCGTTTTGTCAGTAGCTTCATAGTTCTCCACCACAATGAGAAGTTGGGGTAGCAGCTTCATGAGATCCTGCTTATCTTCAAACTTGATCTGGATGGATTTGGAGCGCCTCAACCTCACATGCTTCTTCCTGAGCGTATTGGATTTCTTTTTGTATTTGGATGCTAATTTGACGAATTTATCATTATTATCATCTTTTTCACTGTTATTTTTATTCTCTGAATTTGTGGTCTCTTCATCATCTGTGGAGAAGGTTATATTATTATTCTCGTTGGAATTATTGCTGTCATTGTTCCCATTGTGATTATTATTATTATTTTGATCTCTATCTTTGTTGTTGATCACCTTCTTCCTTATCTTGGGCTCCTTATACGATGAATCTTCTGTGGAATTCTCTATATCTTCCATTTCGCTGTTAGTTCCTTTCCTATCTATTATGGGGCTGCTATATCTCACGTTGATGAATCTGTTATTTCCCATCCCCATTGTATTATTATTCACTATGCTGTTATTATTATTATTGTTACCTGTTGATGGTGATATCGAAGATGATGGTGATGATGTTCTGTTATTATTATCCTCCTTCATATTGTTTTGTTTTATCGTTTTTGTATTATTCAGTTCTTCTTTTTTCAATTTGATATAATTCTTGTCCATCGTTATGCTCCCTATATTCTTCATCAAATCTCTTTTATTCTTTACGTTCAATATATCTGTCCTATTTTCTTTCGTTGGGTTATGATTCCCTTCCTTATTTTCATTCACAACACCACTATTATCTTGTATCTGTTGCAATTTATATCTGTGATCATTTTCAAGAAGATATATTCCAGTATCATCTGGTGATATTATTTCATCTTTTGATGTATCTATGCACAAGATAGTGTACATATATTTACCTTCTTTGGTATTAATTGTTTCGGGAAATAATTGCCCAAAATAATTTAGATCAACCCTATCTTGCTGTATTGTCATCACATTGATGCCATCACTTATGATAGCATTGAAAGGCTTCATTTTTTTATTTTCCCCAACAATAAATTGAATAAATATAATGATAGCAAAATGATCTTGGAAAGATTTTATCTTTTTCCTGCCAAATAAATTATATTCAACATACAACATGAAATTATTCATTCACCTCCAACAAAATTGAATTCTTACAGGGGATTTAATTTAATGGGAAAAGTTTATTATATTATTTTTCCAAGCTTTCGTTTTGATAATTGAAATTAATTGTTTTGTGAGATTGTACTGGATTTTTGGGTTCACATCCAATTTAAATGTTATTCCTCAAAATTTTTTCGAAGATCATTCCGAAAATTTATATAAATTTCGAGCAAGTTTATCTCATCATTATCTTGCTATTCAACTTTGACCAAATTTTTTTTAGCAAAACACTTTAGAATATAGACAAGCTATCTCAAAATAAAGTCTTTTTTATCTTTATGTGGATCTTTTTATTGAAATCAAAATAAATTAAAAAAAAATTGTATATTAGATAAAATTTTTTCGCATGTCAAAAGGTAGGACAACATTAGAATATTATCAATTCATCCAATATGCATATTATTTACTTACATAATAATTTTCATGTTTGAAATAGGGAAATCTGCTCTTATTAATTGGTGTAAAAGATGTACAGAAAATTATAAGGGGGTATCTATTGTCGACTTTTCCAATTCATGGAAGGTAAATAAATCAATCTAATCTTTGTCCAATTTTCATTCTTTATAAAAATGAAATTGTGAAGAATTTTAAAATCGAATAAGAATAGATTGGATTGGAAAGGGAGATATCTCAAAAGTCAATAAATTTATTTATAATTTCACTCAATATTCGTGAATCAAAGAATATTTATTTGAAAATCCAATTAATTGCATCAATTTGCTTATATTGATCATATTCTCCATATATAAAATTATTTCAACATTACAAAGACAATGTCCAATCTAAATATTAATTTAATCATAAATAAAGGATGGTCTTGGATTTTGTGCGTTGCTTCATTTTTATGATTCATCTCTCTTTTCCTTTGATCAATTGAAATCTATCAATATAGATAGTAATCTCAATCTGGCATTGACAAAGGCGAAAGAATTAAAGTTATCTGTCAAAACAAAGGCCCAAGATATAAAGAATGGAGAAGAATTATCAATCATAGAGTTTTTGATAGAGATATATGAGAATTTGAAAAAGAAGAGGAACAAGAGAGATTCTATTTTTGGCGAGATAATAGATATGAGGAAGGAATTCAAGCAGATTAAGGCAGATATAAAAGAACCATTGAAAAGATTAGGAAAATTTCAAACAAATGCCAAGAAATTGGAAGATATGAGGGTATTTCATTCCCACTCACAATATTAATTCATCAATCCAATATATCTTTACTTTCGTCAAAATACAATAATTTAATAATTTTCAATCTTGAAAATATTATAAGATTATCCTTCTTTTATCTCAATTTCAATCCATATTGATTGAATATTCAATTATTTTTTCTTTATACATTTTGTTATTCAATATTATAGCTCAGTAGAGTCAAGATAGATATCTCAAGAGATTTGCCATCGAGGAAAACATTGGAAATAAGAGTAAAAATAAATTTTTTTTTTAAAAACATCTGATTCCGTCAACAGAAGGACTTTTAAAATATTATTAAAAAAAAAAATTATTAAATTCAAATTCAACAAAAGAAAAAAGAGGAAAGAGAAAATGAAAAAATAAGACATTTGGAGTTCGAGAGATTGAAGGAAGAGCCTGTGGACAGAAAAGAAAAAAAGAAATCGATCATCATGCAGATGGGCAACGGAGGAGAGGGGATCTCGCTCCAAGCGCTTATGTCAGCCAAAAAGATGGTCCAGGGAAATGCAGCACCAAAGAAAATGCCAGAGAAGCAAGGAATGGTTCCGAAAATGCCCGCTAAGAAAGAAAACCCTTCTCTCGTGAAAAATAAACAAAACATTGAATTGAACAAATCACCTACTGTAAAGAAAAACTTCAATCCAATCAAAAAACAAAATCCAAAGGAAACCGAAACGAATGCTCCTGTCAAATTGCAGAGAACAAACACAAACCCCACAAAAGTTGTTGCACCTGTAAAGATGCAAAGAACCAACACGAGTACTCCGAAAGTAGAGCAACCAAAAGAAGACTCTGATGAAGACGAAATATTCATTCCTGAATTAGGATCGGTAGTCGTAAAAGAATCGTAAATTTTTTTCATTTTTTTTTTTTTTAAAAGTGATTCAACATCATCTGAACAATAAATCTTTTTTTTTTTTAATTTTCTTTCGGAAGTGGACTCATTAATGAAATAGTGCCACCTGAAGATCTCCAACTTGTGGAACCAGTCAAAATAGTAAACCCTTACAAAACCCCCACGAAGACCGCCAACAATGTAAATAATAGCATGTTGAACAGCCCTCTGACGAGACAATCGGTAAAACTCACATCGAAAAACAGCACAGACAAAGTCCCTCCCATGAAGGTTCCCTACAAAGGGGCGACCAAACAAGACAGTTCGCCAAGTTTTCTTAACATGAACGAATTGAACACATCAAAAGAAGATCTGGGCTCTTTGGGAAGTGATCCTCTCGTCCGTCCCAATCGCGAAGCACCAAAGTTAAAACACAGCATCGAAAGGACCTTCGAAAGAGTGACAACAGGACTCGAAAAACCCACCTCCATCGTCGTCCGCGTCAACTTGCCCGTCGATTGTGACATCCCCTTCAAAATGTTGCTTGTAGATTATAACCACACCACCGAAAACATCTTGCAGAACCTCGAAAAGAAGCTCGCCGAGTCCAGAATCACCATCGAGAACCCGGAGCTTTCCATCAAGATCACGCAGACCTACAACGACAAACCCATCTACAAAGTGATGACCAACAGCGAGCTCCCGTCGAACTATTTACTCAAACACAACCCGGAAAATGTCCAGTTTTTTGTCGTTTCGAAGAATTCCAAGCCCAAAACGGGTTCGGAGTTCAGTTTGCGCGAGTCTTTCGCCAACGTCAACAAGCAGGCCACCAAGAGGGTCGTCGAGGTCCATTATGTCGAGAAGGAGTCTGGCAGCACCATGAGCAAGATGGCCATGGATCCCTCCGACAAGGCCATTGACTTCATCGTCAAAATTTGTAAAAAGAAGAGGGCTCCCATCCAGGGTGTCATAAGTTTGAGATACGAAGGAGGTAAATATCAAAATTTTTTTCATTTGATTTTACTTTTTTTTATTTTTAGATCTTTAAAATTATTTTTATTTATATTTTATTTTTATTTTTATTTTTATTTTTATTTTTATTTTTATTTTTATTTTTATTTTTATTTTTATTTTTA
>JAMYWO010000080.1:122433-148236 GCA_024220525.1 Cochliopodium minus | reverse complement strand
TAAAAAATAAAAAATAAAAAATAAAAAATAAAAAATAAAAAATAAAAAATAAAAAATAAAAAATAAAAAATAAATTACCAATTTTAAAGGAAACTTTATTTTGTTATTGGACATTCTCACAAATTGCACTCTAATAATTTGGTCATAGAAAATAGAAGCAGCTTTAGGAGAATTAGACAAGTCCACAAGATCAGAGTGTTCAAAATTGAAAATAGGAAACTTAACTCCCAAAAGCTTAAAATTCTCCCAAACCCTATCATCCACTTGATCAAAACTTAAATTGTCACCAATAGAAACGTTAATTCGTTGTGAGATTTTCTTCAAAACAAAGAGAAGAATGATAGCGAGATCATATTTAATTTTTCTTTTTTCTTCAGTATCATTTTTGTCTTTTTCAATATTTAAAACGGGTTCAATAAGTTTCACCAATTTTTCTTGCAAAGAAAGATTTTTGAACGAAGAATGCTCCAGAATTCCCTGCATACAAAAATTCATTGCGTGATGTGTCTTTCTGTGGTTATAAAGGAATTCTTTGTAATTCTTGCACTTTACAATCTCATCATAATATTTTAAAATTGACTCGTTTCCGTTGTAAACTCTTTCGATCACTTTGATGTTTTTGATGATGTATTTTGAGGGAGTTAAATTCTTTGCTAATCCTGAAGAAAAAGAACGGAAAAATACTTGATTATAACTTATTTCGCTCCTTTAAATATAATTTTTTGAATTTAAAAAAGTTTTTTATCATTAATAAAAATTATTATTAAAATCAATTAAATTTAAAAAAAAAATTAAAGTTTTTTAATGATATTTTAAATTACATTTTTAAAATAATTTATTTAAAAATAAAATTTTAAAAAATGAAAAAATTAATAAATTATAGGAAAAAAAAGAAAAGTTTTTTTTTACTTTAAATCTATTGAACACCCTTTGAAAGGACCATGAAGGGGCTTGTAAATCATTTTCAAAAGTAAAAAACCATCATAAGGATTTTCCAACCGAAGTATAGTCAACTCCCTCCTCACCACCTTTGGCAAAGAAACCAAAAAAGATTTGGAGATCATCACACTCAAAAGATCTAACTCAAACTTGCGCATCACTTCAAGTTCTCCGTCCGTCTTACTTTTCTCGGTTACATCAGTGATCTCGTTCAACATCGGGTCGATAATCTTCTCCTTCAATTTCTTCTTTTCTTCTTCGAAATTAGTGTAGATCAGCCTTCCTATACTTTTGCAGGTTAACCCGAAGGATACGATCGAATCTAGTGACATGAACTTGAATAGATATTTCAATATCACTCTGGGAAGAGAGAAAACATTCTTCCCATTTCTCACTTGTTCTATTTCTTTGGATGGATAGAAGATCTTCTTTATCATCTGAACCATTCTATCAAATTTCTCATCTATGCCCTTATATAATTTTATCATCTTTTCTTCTTCATTTGTTCTCATCTTTATTTTTGTAGGAGGGTTGATTAATGAATTAATCAAATTTAATTTTGGAAAATTATCCGCTAACATTTAATTTTTCTTATTTTTACCAATTTAGAATTATACTTCTTTTCTTGATCTTTTTTGGCTTCTTTCTCTTTAGTTTCTTCTATATTTTTCTTGGTGAAAAAGTGAAGGATAAAAATATTTCAACAGAAAATAATTAATAAAAATTTTTACAAGCATTTTATCCCATTCATCTGAATCATCCTTTTCATTTCCACGAGTTTTATCACTTATTTGATGTTTATTTCCCATTTTTTTTTTTTTAAATTTCGAAAAAAAATTTAAAATTTCAAATTTTTAATTTCTTAAATTCAAAAAAACTTTTTTCATCATAAGTTTTACTTTTAAAATTTTTTAATTTAAATTTAAATCCAAATCAATTATTTAAAATGCCAAACAACTTGGCAGCTCTGATGATGAGCTCCTGATACCTGACCCTGATCTCGTTGTACTCAATGGCGTCAGAAAGGACGAGATCAACGAAAGGCTGGTAGAACTGACCACAGTATTTCTTGAACTGGGTGTCTGTGAAAGATTTGATCACATCCAACACCTGATTGAGAATAACAAATTTCGATTTTCTGTATTCTTGTCTATTTAAATTAAAAAATTTAAAAAAAATAAAATAAAAAGAAAAATAAAAAATAAAAATTAAAAAATAAATATAAAAATAAAAAATAAAAAATAAAAATTAAAAAATAAATATATAAAAATAAAAAATAATTTTATTTTTATTTTACCTGTTTGGTGGAAGCTCTTTCAAAGGCTTCTCATAAGACACGTCGGATAATAATTCGGTACAAGGATCAATGATTCTGTCTTCTGCTACTTGAACTCTTCTCTCTACATCTTTTTCTGTCTCGTTGATCATCTAAAAATCAAAACAAAAATCAAAATAAAAAAATCCAAAAAATCAAAAAAAATTAAAAAAAAAATTCAAAAAATTAAAAAAATAAAAATTAATAAAAAAGCTTACCTTGGACAAGAGGGTGAGATAGATTGAGAGACCATCATGTTCTTTACGAACTAAAAGTTTGTCGAGAATGGTTTTTTTGATGGAAAGATTTTCAATGAGAATTTGATGGTTGTTTGCACCATTACCACCTTTTTGACAAAAAATAAGTTAAATAAAAATAAAACAAAAATCAAAACAAGAAATAAAAAAAAATTAAAAAAATGAAAAACAAAAAATAAAAAATAAAAAAAATGAAAAACAAAAAATAAAAAATATTTACAAGTGTAGGAATAATATACACAGTCAAGAAAGGAGACTAGGTGGTCGGTTTCCAACTTGTTAAATGCTTCTTTGATGATCTCGTTGATCGCTTGAACCAAAATACTTTGGACATTGCATTTTCCTATAATAAAAAATAAAAAATAATAATAAAAATTGAAAAAAAATAAAAAAAAATTGAAAAAAAATGAAAAATCAAATAAAAGAATTAAAATAATTAAAAATAAAAAAATAAAAAATCAAAATTTAAATTTAAAAAATATTGTACCTTCCAATATGAATAATTTTATTGATTTATTACTTGTGGGATCTTTAATTTCCTCTGGAGTTGCTTTCTCGAGTTGGTTGGCGAGTTTGACGTTGTTGGGTTTTTGAAAGCAAACAAAGTTGCAAGTCTTTTTAGGCATTTCTCCGTTTTTGGTGGCCTCAAGAATCAAACCTATCGCGTCATATCTGAAAATGTGCACAAAAGCTTGGCAAATCCTAAATTAAATTGAAGATTTGTTTGGATTTATTTAAATTATTTATTGATTTATTTTTAGTATTTTAATAATTTTAATATTTTTTATAATTTTATTAGCAAATTTTCTTTTTTATTTTTTATTTTTTATTTTTATTTTATAATTATTTATTTTTATATTATTATTATTTTTATTTATTTTTATGTGGTATTTTTTTGAGTATTTTTGTTGAAAATTTTTCTTACAAGTCCCACATGTCTTTCGTCCACAAATTACAGTTTCCTATGACCAAGGACAAGAGACAGGTTGCTGCATCGGTAGCCAGGGACTTGTTTTCTTGCAAAATACAACTAACCAAAAGAATCAAAAATTCGCCTTTGAAAAAAAAAAACAAAAAATCAAAAAAAAATAAAATAAAAAATAAAAAATAAAAAATAATAAAAAAAAAAAGAAACAAAAAAAAAACAAAAAAATATAAAAAAATAATTTCATTACCTAACAATCCACATAATTTATTGAAGTGAGTTGCAAAAAGTTTGAGGAGGGAATTGAGTGCTTTGAGACATGTGGTGGTGAGCCATTCTTTGTCTTTTTCTGAAAGGGAGGTGTGTTTTACATTGTCGAAGATAGGCAACAAAACTCCGTTTAAAATCAAACCTAAAAAACAAAATGGAAAAAAAAATATTAAAAAATTTTTAAAAATAAAAATTATTCAAAAAAAAAAATATTTAAAAGTTAAAAATAGCAAAAAAGTAAATAATAAAATGAAAAATAAAAGATTTTAATAAAAATAAAAATGAAAAAAATGAAAAAAATAAAAATAAAATTAATGAAAATAATTTAAAATTTTTAAAAAAATAATAAAAATAATTTAAATTATTTTAAAAATTTTAAAAAAAAATAATAAATTTTTATTTACCCCATAGTTTTTCACTGAAACTTCCCCCAGTGGTGACCAAAATGTTCCTCAAAGCATCCAAAGCAGAAGAACGAACATCAATGTGAGCATGGTTGACAACCTTAGCAAGACCAGTCAACAAAGGAAACCACAATTTAGTATGGGCGTTTTGCTCGGAAAACATCACACCATCTTCTTTGACCGACAAGATGATCACCTCCCCACCATAAAGTCTTTTAGCACATAATCTCAACATTACAATTGCATCTAGACTGATCATTTTGAATTGGTGGTTGTTGGCGTAGGCTACGAGACAGTTCACTGCTTCGATGAAAAATGCGTTTTTAATTTCCGCCCAGTGGAGATCCAAGGTGCTTTTCACATATCCAAACCCGTTTTTGACTATTTTTTTAAAAAAAAAAAATGAAATGATTAATCTTTTTTTTAAAAATGTTGAAGAAAAAAAAAATTGTTCGATTTACCAATTGCTTCGTGTGGAAATTCGGAGGCAATAGTGAATGATGTGAAAATGGATTTCCATCCGGATTTAATGTTATGAGCTTTCTTGGCAATCAACAAGTTCAAACAGTCCAAAACCTACCAAAAAAAAAATACATCAATAAAAAAAAATTTCATTTTATTTATTATTTATTATTTTTATTTACTATTATGATCCATTTTTTTATTTTATTTTTTTTATTTATTATTATTTTATTTATTTTTTACCATGTTTTTCATATCATTGTTTTTGCTTCCTTTGAGAATATCTTCAAATGGCTTCAAAAATTCTTTCTGAAAGTTGTAATTGCTCAACTCATCTTTTTCAAGATACTTGAAAGCGAGCTGCCTCAAAGAGTCGATGGCAGTCATAGCGATCTCCTTGTTCTCCAAGCAAGCAACCTCGACGAAATGTTCCGAAAGAAGCTTCCAAATGGAGGACCAAACGATTCTGATTCTGCTCATGTTGTAAGCTGAAATTTCGACCAATTTTTGAAGACTGAAAGTGGAGTTTCTGGAGATATCTTCTTTGGAAACTTCCGAGAGCGACTTTGCAAAATCGACAATTGCATCGTCGTTAAGAGAGACGCTACTTGTGAAGATTCTTTCGTCAATCACAATCTGATCGAGCAAATTGGAGTTTTCGTCATCTCTTTTGTTCTTTTCGTCGTGTCCCATTTGGATTCTCAAAAGTCTCAAACGATCGAGGTTGGAGATGCACTGCAAGATCTGATACCAAGAATTCTTCAAGAAGTTTCCCTCTGTTGCAGCAATGACCATAACAGTTTTTATTGCGTCAACATTCTTTTGTTGGATTTCTGTGTGAGAGTTGAACATGGTGAACTGACTCAAAGCGTTGATAAAACTGTTTCTTTCATCATCCAGTCCAAAGATACAACTGATATGGATTGCGCTTTTGAATCCCTCGATACACATCTCTGTGATGTGATGTTCTTTGTGAGCTTTGAGGAGAACACTGAAAGAAGCCAACATAGGAGCCCATGATCTTTTGAACATAGGACGAACATGTTCAACGTTGTTACTTTCGTGGTAAGTGGATTTATGACTGGAGTGTTGGATGATGGACTGTTTCATGGAATTTGTTCCGTCAGAAAAAAAGGCTTGGCTATCATCTTGGGAAATAAAAGGTTCTGCAGCAACTCTCTCATAAACTCCCATCAAGAAATTTTCCTCAAAGTCTTTCCCATCATTCAAGCCTCTCAAGTTCTTCTTCCAAGCCTCTTTGGTCATTGTGGAGTACTTTTTGTTTTTGTGGAGATCGGTGGTAAGCATGATAGTGGCAAAAGCAACCATGTAAGCTGCATCAGCATTAGCAAAAGTGGTGTTAGGGTTATCGTTGAAATACTTTTCAGCAAACTTCTCCATCAATCTATCTATCTTTTGACCTTCTCCTGGAAGACGAAATCCCTTTAGAAAATGTCTAAGAGCAATGTCGATGTCCATACTTTTGAAGACCATCAAATCTACGTATGCATACAAAATTTGTTTGCTTTGCTCGTTGATGTCGGAAATGTAATCTCCTATCGCAGTAAAGTCAAGCAAATTGTTGTTGGTGAGCAAATATTCTGCGATTACCTCGGGTGAATCCTTCTTGATGAACCCTTTTTCGATGAGAAAGAGGATTCCCTTCTTAGGTTTTTCTGCAAAGAGTTTTTTTCCTTCTTCTAAAATCAACTTTAATGTTTTTTGTTTTTCAAACAAATCAACAGAATTTTTGGAATTGACAAGATCATTTTCCTTCTTCTCAGAGTTACGGTCCTCCTCTTTGACAGAATTTACCTTCTCCTGCTTTTCCTGTTCGTACAAATTTTTACTTCTGTCAACAAGAGATCTCATGATACTGACCAACGTTTGGAGAGAAAGCTCTTTCAGTTTAGCGTTGGAATTGTTTTTGGTAATTTGGGACAAGTCATTCACCATTCTTTCGAAGATATCCTTGGAATCAATATCACAATCGTAGTTGACAAATATCTCCACAAGTGTCTTTGGAGTTCTGCAAATCTTCAAAAGAACCTCAATGACCATCTGTTTCATTGCATTGGAACTATTATTATTCTCGAGAGTATGCAACAATACTTTATGAAAAAAGACCCCGATTTCTCCCTAAAAACAAAAATACATAATAATTATACATAGAATAGATTTAAAGGTAAGATTTCTTACCTTTAAATATTCTTTAAAGTGAGTCATCAAACAAGAAAATATTTTCAATGAAAGATCAAAAATAGAAGGGATATTGGAAAAATAGTTTGGGACAAGAGCTTTGAGTAAAGCTTTTTTGATAGCCTCATTCACAAACTTTTTGCTTTCCTTAAAAGACTTTCCACTAGTTTCCAAAATTGAGAGCAAAAGTTCTAAAGACAAGATCTTGCTTCTAAGTTCGATACTTTCAGGATCAGATCTTTATTTTGTAAGAATATAAACAAAACTTTAACAAAAAATTCAAAAAAAAAAAAAAACGTTTACAGAATAGAAGGATCCAACTCTTTTTCTGCAAGCTTGCACAGGCCAATAAAGATTAAACTGCAATCTTTATAAACAATTGTATCTCTAATGATAATAAAAAAAAAATAACAACAAAAAAATTTGTTAAATAATGATAATCAAATTTGGTATTACATTTGCTTCTTTGATAACTTTTGTGTAGATTTCTTCTTAGGAGCACCTTTGTTTTCTTCTCCGTTACTTTGTTGAGCCTCTACGTTACTATCCTTGGAAACATTCTCCTTGTTCTCACCGTTCTGCTTGATGGGAATAGGTTTTTTGGTTTGCTTTTGAACTTGCTCCAAAATTTCAGACATAATCCTTTCTGTTATCATCTTCTTAAGTCTTGAAGAGATTTTGCTTTGGGTGTCCATTCTAGCAAAGATACTGTTAAGCATTTGAGTGAGGGTAGCTTTTGCTGTTGTTCTGTTTACTTCATTTTTAGTAATTAGATATACATTGTAACAAGTTCTAACAGCCACCATCAAGCTGTTTTCGTGAACATCGCAATGTGGGCTCGTCACTGAAATCAAAAACACTTTCACTATTTGCAATCTCACGCTATCATCTGTTGTATTATCGAACGATAATCTGATTGAATCGATTACTGTGTTTATCAACTTTTTTTCAGGATTCGTTTCATCAATCAATTCCCCACGAAAATATCCATAGGACATTAATTTCTATAATTTAATCAATAATAGGTAAAAAATAATATTTTATGGATATGGCAAATATTTCAAGAAATTAATGATATAATTTGATTTACATGAACACAATCGAGAGATAAAGTCATTATTTTTGCATTTTGTGATATACAACATAATTTGAGCGTATTTACAATTTGATTACTGAACCAGCATAGATTATCTATCCTCTGTGGATCATCTCCACTATTATCGCAAAATAAATAAAGATATTAGTGATAATAATTTGAAAGTTAAAATGTTTGTCTTACAATTCGTCCAATTGAGTTGAATACTCATTTATAATCTCTGTAATAATAATAATGATAATGAAAAAATTTTAAAAAGATCAACGTTGCAAATTTAAAATAAAAAAGATATTTGATAATTTTTCAATTTTTAAAAGGATGCTGGTTTATTTTCAATAAGAGGTTAAAATAATTGTATAATTTAAAAATTATAATTTCACCAATTGATCTTTTGGCAGATTTTTTGATATCTTCTTGCTTCCTTCCAGTTTTAGAAATGATATTCTCCAAAGTTCTTAATAAAAATACTCTCATTGTTTGTTTTTCAGACATTTTTATTTTTTTTATATCTTTGATATTGGGTTATTGATGTTTGAATGGAGAAAGGAAAAAAAAAAATTATTTTTATTCTTTTGAAAAGGGATTTAAATGAAATGATTTGAATTTAAAAAAAAAAAATAAAAAAAAAAATTCGAAAATTAAAGGGAAAACATCGAATAAAATATTTGTTAAATAAGATAGGATTTCCATTTAACCATTCAAAGAAAACATTATCAATTGAAATTTTTGATAAATACGAAATATAACATTTTTTTGGAATGGAAGAACATATAAATGTTTATAGAAAGAAAAAGATAAACAATATATTGTACAATGAGAAGGATTATGATAAGAAAATTGAACTATTAATGAAAAATAAGATTGTGAATTACTTTGATTTCATTACCCAATCACATGAATCGATAGCAGAGATTTTGAATTTGAAAGAAAATCAGATAGATAATGTTTATAGCAAATTATGTTCTTGGAATGTTCCCAAGCCAACCACATCTTTTGATTTATTGAAGAAATTGAGATTAACATTGGGATGTGAAATATTGAACAATAAATTTGAAGGAGGATTGTTGACAGGGCAGATAATTGAAATATTTGGGGAAAGTGGAAGTGGTAATATCAATTATTTTTGAGAATTATTTCTATAAAAATATAAGAATCGAATAATATTAAAGTAATGAAAATGATAAATCAAATTAATTCCACATATACAATTATATCAATAAATATATTGACAAAATTAATGCATTCTTTAAATAATTTTAGGGAAAACTCAATTTGCTTTGAATTTATGCAATTTAGTTCAATTACCAATAAAATATGGAGGATTGGGTGGAAAAGCAGCATATTTGAATGCAGAAGGATTATTCCCCACAAACAGATTGAATTCATTATCTCTGGGGATAACAAAGAAATACTATGAAGCAGTAGTGGAAGGAAATATGAATTTTGGAAATGGAGTATTCATAGAAAAATTGAATACACTGGATAATCTCAAAGATATCCTCGTTCCAAATGGAAGATTGGAGAAATTGATAGAACAAAAAAATGTGAAGCTGATAGTGCTTGATTCCATCGCGGCATTGGTAAGAACAGAATTTTCCAAAGAACAGGCAGTAGATAGAAAAGATGTTCTCTATGATATAACCAGCAGATTAAAGCATATAGCCCACCAAAGAGATATAGTAGTGGTTATTTTGAATCAGGTCTCTGATTTCATCCCTAAAGATAATTTCTTTGATTTTGGTGCTCAAAAATCTGTTATCCCTGTTTTGGGTTTGGTATGGTCCAATTTTATCAATATGAGAATCATGCTCTCCAAATCCAAGGAATTGTATACTGTCAAAAAAAGAAAATTGGACAGTGAGAGTAACATTGAGATTTATAAACGTGATCTTTCCATCATTTTTTCTTCTTATCTTCCCAATATTAATTGTAAATTTGTTGTTGAAGAGAATAATATTGATGGTATTGAATGAAAAGAAACCTTTTTTGTATAAAGCTTTTGTTTTTAAATTACTTTTCTATTTTTTTAAATTTTCTTTTGTGAGGAAGTTTTTTCATCAGTTTATACTCTTCTTTTTTTTTTTGAATGATTGAGTGATCTTTCACTCCAAAACCTCCGCAAATCAAAAAGATAAAATTTCAACCTCCAAAAAAATAATAAAAAGAAAATTGAATAATTAAATAATGAGCAAGCTTAAATTAACTTATTTTGAAACTAAAGATGTATTTTTTGCAAGAGGTGAACCCATCAGACTTGTATTGTACATAGGTGGAATAGATTTTGAGGATGAAAGGATAACACACGAAGAATTAAATAAAAGAAGATCTAATACTCCCTATGGATCTCTTCCCCTTTTGACTCTTGAAGATGGGGAAGTAATGGCTCAATCAAATGCAATCATGAGATTTCTTGGGAAAAGAACAAAGCTTTATCCTGAAGATCATTTGCTTGCAATGAGAGGTATGCTCGATAATAATTATAATTGGTTATTTTGCTTCATATAATCAATATTATCTAAATTTTGTTTGTTGATTTCTTTTCAAGTTGACGAATTGATATATGGTGTTGAGGATATACTTTCTAAAATGACACCAATCATCTATGATCCCAATCCAGAAAAGAAGAAAGAAGGATTTGAAAAGATAAATACAGAGATCCTTCCACATTGGGTAAATCTTATCGAAAAAAGAATAGAAAAGTTTGGCAAAGGATATTCTGTGGGAGAAAATCTCACCATATCTGATATTTTTCTTTATCAATTCTTTGGAAGTATATTGCACGGCCGCAATCCTTTTTTGCAAGGAATTTCAAGTGAATCTATCAAAAAAGCAACCAAATTGATGGAAGTTATCAAAAAGATATCAGAACATCCAAAAATATCTGAATGGAATAAGATACACAATAAACATTCAAACCTTTATTATTAAATTAAAAACGAAATTTGGCGCCATATTTATAATTAAATAAAATATAAATTTATTATTTTGCTTTTTTTTTATATTCCAAATATATACTCAAATACTTTTGACCATATTGTTGATTCTTTGAAGGGATCTTTAGATACAAATATATTTTTTGATTCATTTGTATCCTTTGGTTTATTATTGAGGATGTTTCTTTGTCCCTTTCTTATTATGCCTATCATGATGTTTTTATTTGGGATGATTTTTCCATTGAAAGACAATGCCTTGTTATATGATGTCTCAGATTCAAATTGTACTTCAACCCAATTACATTGAGATCCATAATTGATATTTTTAACTTGTCCCACATTGGTGGAGAGATAGCGTAATATTTCAGATAATTGATTGGGATAAAAGCCAAATACTATCACCCAGTTCTCTTTATTATCATGTGAATCAGATTGTGTTTGAAATCTTGTTATTTTTTGATCGAAAAATTGATCTAATGTGGTGTTTGGTGGGAAATCTTCTTCATCCTCCATCTCTATTGTTTTTTTTTGGGAAATATTGTCAGAAAAAAGGTGTTGATAAAATATATTTTTAAAAGGAATATTCAACAATCAATGTACAAACAGTATAGAATGTTTGATCTGCCATAATATGCATTATATCCAATTGATATAAGTATATATTTCAAAAATAGAATGATTAATTATTAACCGTAAAATTATATTCATTGATATAATCGAAATATTGAGAATATATACCATTTATGTTAAATTGATTCATTTTTTTTTCAATTTATTTGGGTTCAATTTTTTAAATTTTGAAAGCTTTCTTTCCTTTTGAAAAAATATAAAAAAAAATTGAAAAATAAAGATTTCTTTCAAACTAAACTACAATGGCAAGTTTTATTCTTACTATAGATGGTATATCAAAAAAAATCAAATATATCTACCGAATTTAATTTAATTTTAACATTTAAAAAGTGAATGAAGCGAGAGATCTTCAAGCAGCAGATCCTAATGGTATAAAATAAAATTAAATTTGAAAATTTTATTTCGATTTTTGCCTCATATTTCAACAGGATTTTCTGATCCATATGCATTGATCTCGGTAGGGAGAATGCAACCTAAAAAATCGAAAATAATCAAAAAAACATTAAATCCAAAATGGAATCAAACATTTCAAATGTAAGGAAACAGATATTAAGGAATAATATTCTAATGTATGATTTAAGAATCATAATAATAGTTTATAGTATTAAATAAACTCAATAATATATTTTTAATATAAATTTTTTTTAATGTGCCTATCTCCCATTCAACAAATTATATTTAAATTTGATTATGACAGTGAAATGAATAAAAACGATTCAAAATTGCATGTGGAGGTATGGGATTGGGATGCTATTGGATCTGATGATTTCTTGGGGATGTTGGACATTGATATCTCTGACATTGCATCTGGCAGCAAGAAAGAAATGTCAGGATGGTACACATTGAAACAAGATCCCAAAAAGCCAAAGATCAAAGTTACAGGAGATGTAAATCTATTCCAATAATATACTTCAATCACATATCACGATTATAGTTTCTTTTATGTCAACATATCATTGACAAACATTTTATAAGAAGGATATATAAATTTATATATTCGTTGTAATATTTCTTTATAAACTTTTTTTTCTGAACAAATATCAAAATATAATTTCTCCCAAAACATTATGAAACATAATTCTAAATTGATGATTACTTTAGATATCTTATATTTTCTTATTTTTAGTTGAATATACTTTAATTTCTTGATAAACTTTTTATTTTAACAAAATTTAAATAGATCAGCTTAAAGATTGTCGCAAAGAGCTTGAAGGAAAAAAGTAACAAATCAGTTCAAGGAATCAACAAAGAAATCGAAAAAAAAATCATCAGCGCAAAACAAAATGCAGGTCCATTGATCTTGTCTTCTATGGATATCGATAAATTAGGATTCATTGGAGATAACAATGAATTTGAAAATATACAATTAAATTTGAATAATTTGTCGGAATTTCCAACAGAAGCTCTTCAATCTAATGCAGGAACCCTCCAAATATTGAATTTATCTGGTAAATCTTTTTTTTTTTTTTTTTGAAAATTAAATAAACTTTATTCATCAAACCAATATTATCTTAATTATTGATTCTTATTATGATATCTCCTTGGTTTAATATTATCTCAACATTATCTTTTTTTCTAAATACAATCATATTTATTCGATCTTTTAAAAATTCCTCATTTATTTCTACTCATTGATTTCTTGTTCCTTTTTCAATTAATTCTTCCCTATTAGGTAACTCATTGACTTCATTTCCATCCTCTGGAGGAATTTTCAATCAATTGACAGAATTGTTCCTCAATGGTAACAGAATCACCTCCATTAGTCCCGAAATCGCAAAATTGCAAAGCTTGGAAAAACTCAACCTTGCCAACAACAGTCTCACATCTATCCCTGCGACTATTGGTTATTTAAAAAATTTGGACGATTTAAATCTTGGAGGTAATCAATTGGAAGGATTACCTGATTCTATTGGTAAAAAAAAAAATTGAAAAGACATTTTAGAAAATTTTAGTGTAATTTTAACTATTATAATTTAAAAAGACCAATTATATTTTTTATTATTATTATTCATCAAAAAATTTCATTTTATTTTTTATTGATATTTAAATTATTTAATATTTAACAATTTTAAAATTTTTTAAAATTTCATTTAATCATTTTCAAAAATTCCCCAACTTAATTATTTTTTTAATTTCGTAAATTTTATTTGAAAGGTAATCTTTGGAGATTGGAAGTTATTGATTTGAGTTGTAACGAGTTGAAGTCCATCCCAGAAGAGTTCACTTACATGACCAGATTGATGGACATCAATTTGGGAGCGAACCACTTGAGATGTTTGCCAGAGGCAGTGGGTAGACTTTCAAGAGTTGTCAACCTTAACATTGCAGATAACAATATTTCTAAATTGCCTTTATCCATGTAAAATTTTTTTTATTTTTTTTTTAATTTAAATTTTTTTTATTTTGATTATTTTCTTATTATTTTTAATTATTTTCATTTTTCTTTTTTTTTTAATTCTTTTTTTGATAGTGGTTATTGTGTTGGTCTTAAACAAATCGGACAAGGTTTGAACATCGAAAGAAATCCTCTCGAAGATCAAGAGCTTGAAAAGAATTTCAAGGTCGGAGCAGATAGATTGTTTGTATATTTAGAAAGATTAATGAGTAAAAATTTTTATTTTATTTTTGTAAAATTTAATTTTATTTGATTTTTTTTTTTAATTTTTTATTCATTAATTTTTGATTTTTTGATTTTATTTTTTATTTTTTTTTTCATTATTTCATTTTTTTTAATTTATTTTTTCTTTAGTGATGCACAAAGATAACATCTTTCTTCCTGCCATGCCCAACAATGGTATCCCTCCTTATGTTCCCATGCTTCCTGTGAATGGTTTGGTTTGTAGCGGGCAACATTCTGCTGGTTGGAACAAAATGGCGACTGGACAAACCGGTCCAACCAACCCACAACAGCCTCCCCAAAAAACAAGTAAAACTTTTTTTCATTTTTAATTTTTTTTTGAATCAAATAAATTTTTTCAATTAATTTTATTTTTTCAATTAATTTTATTATTCGTTTTTTTAATTATTTTATAAATTTTTTTTTTTTTTTTCCAATTTATTAAGACAGTGGAAGCGGACTTAATAGAACGATCACACCAACTAAAACAGGCTTGAATATCAACAACAACAACAACCCTCCAAACAGAGGAAGCAGTGGAACTGGAAGTGGTAGCGGTAGTGGAAGTGGGAATGGTGAAGAAAGAGCTCAAAAAATCGAAACATTGAGAAAAGCAATTGGAACTGTCATCACTAACGACATCAATCCTAAAATTGCAAAGCTTAAAATTTTGATTGAATCTTCAACTAGGTATTTTATTGATTGATTATTATTTTTTTTATTTATTTATTTATTTTTCTTCATATTTTTTTTTTTGGAAATATTTAAAAATTTATTTCATTTGTTTGTAGCACCCAAAACATTCAACCTTTTGTAACCAAAGTAAAGGACATCAAAGTAGAAATCGAAGCTCTCAAACTGGTAATCCCTCCCCTTGACAAAATGACTCCTCCAGAAAAGAAACAAGGTGAGGAACCTCTTGTTTCTCTCAAAAAAATTATTGGCGCCATTTTATTTGAGTATGAGTTGGTTCTTAGTATCACCACTGATGTCTCTCGTGTTGCCAATGAGAAGGATGTTTTGAAAATTGTTTCTACTTTGAAAGTTCTCAAACAGAAGCTTCTTCAACTTTAAGAAAAACATATATTATTAAAGTTTAATTTAAAAAATCTTTTTTTTCTCTTTAGCTGAAAACATTTTGAAAATAAAAATAAAAAAAAATGAATAATTGTGAATATATAAATGGTATGTACTTGATTATATCTTTATATCTTTCATTCTTGATTATATTTCCACCAAATTATTATCTCAGCAAATGATTTAGAAGCCAAAGATGAATTGAGGAGATTGAGAAAAGAAAATGAGAAATATAGGGAAGAGATCTTTTCGTTGAAGGGAATAATCGAGCATATGAATATACAAAAGATTTTATACGAAGAGAAATTGGGAGTGATACAAATGAATTTCCAAAGACAGATGTACGGTAAAGATAGATTTAATGGACAATTTGAGTATAATAAATAGATTTTGAAAGGATTTATATCTTTCACAACAAACTGTTGACATCAATTCCTCTTTTTATAGATTGTTTATTATAAAAAGGGAATGAATTGATTCATGGATGGAATTTTTATTTTGGCATCAACTGTATGAGAGACAAAAAGAAGGGAGGAGAATTGTTGATAGAATCGATGAAGAAAGGATCAAAACTGTCGGAAGCGATCCTCCTATATTTTGGAATTTCCGCTCTACAACAAGACAAGAAAAAAGCTTTCGAAATATTGAAAGAACTAGAAAACGAATTAGACAGCAATAATCAATTTAAAATGAAAAAGAAAGAGAAGAGACTTTGTTGGTATTTGTTGGGGATCATATATTCCGAGGAAGGAAACACAAATAATTCGATGGAGTTTTTGAATCGGGCGATAAGTATTGGAGATTCAAACTCCATGAATTATTTGGCTCTAATTTATCAAAAAAGTTTAATTTTTTTTATTAATTTTTTTTTAAATTAAATATTTTTTTATTTTAAAATTTTTTAATGAAAGGTAGAAAAATTGAAGAAGCAATAAAATTGTTTAAAGATGCAATAGGAAAGGGAAATAGTAATTCCATGTTCCACTGTAATGAATTTTTCTTTAATTTTTTAAAATTTCTTTTATCTCTCTCCCTCTTTTTAAAGTGGGTTGTTTGTATCATTATGGTTGCGAAACATTAACTATCGATATCAAATTTGCTCTACATTATTATGAAATGGCAATAGAACTAGGGAACACAAATGCAATGATTAATTGTGCTAGTGTAAAGATAAATAAATAAAAAAAATTTGAAATTTCTTTTTTTTTTCCAAATTTTTTAAATTTTTTTTAAATATTTAAAAAAACAAAGATTTATCAAAATAATTATCTTCATGACAATTTGAACGAATCAAAGAACAATTTGAACGAATCTTTTGGAGTCAACAACATTGGCCTCGGTCTTGGAGAAGAAGGTAAAATTCAAGATACAATTACGGAGAATAATGGAGAAAATCTGCAAATTTTGGAAAAAAACATTCAAAAAAGCATTTTTCTTTACCAAAAAGTAAATTTTTTTTTTTTTTTAAATTTTTTAAAATTATCAAAAAAAATTTTTTTTTTATTAGGCTATCTCTTTGGGAGATTCCAATGGATACAATAATCTTGCTGTATAAATTTAAAACACTGTNGAAAACCAAAACCTATCAAAAAATAAATAAAAATGTAAAAAAAATAAAAGTAAATAAAAAGTAAATAAAATAAAAAATAAAAAATAAAAAACAAAAAATCAAAAAAAATTAAAAAAAATAAAAATAAAATAAAAAAATAAAAAATAAAAAATTTGAAATTTGAAATTTGAAATTTGAAATTTGAAATAAAAAATCAAAAAATCAAAAATAAACAATAAAAAATAAAAAATAAAAAATAAAAAAAAATATTAACTTGTTCTTTCTCTTCAATGTAGTCAGTTAAAAGGATGGAGAGGGCAAGCACTTTCTCATTAGGCTCGCAGATGACTCGGAACTCTTGTAAGCTTGAAGGGAGTTTGTAAGTTCCTTCAGGAGCACTTGAAAAATAGATTGGATTGTTCAAACTGAGATCCTTAAATTTTATAATTAAAATAAAAAAATAAAAGTAATAAATTAAAATTAAAAAAAAAAATTTTAAAATAAAAATTAAAACAAATTTTTCAAAAAAATGAAATTAAAATAAAATTAAATAATTAATTAATTATTTACAATAAAAAAAGTAGAAAATCAAAAAAAAAAAAATATAAAAATATTTCAAAAAAAATTAATCTTACTAAAAATAAATAAAAAAATAATTAATTTAATAAAGTGATTGACAAATTTTTTTTCACCTTTAGTCCTTTGGGGTTTTGAGAAATGGTGGCACTGAAAATGAGTTTTTGTAAGGGGAGGTGAGAATAGGAGCGGTGGAAGTTTTGGTTGTAGGGGCGGGTGTTTCTGACACTGAGCTTTGAAAAATTTCCTTGGTTGATCATACCTCCAGATCCTTCACTAAAAATTAAAAAATAAATATATAATAAAAAACATGAATAATAAAAAATATAAATAAAAATAAAAATAAAATAAATGAAAAATCAAAAAATTAAAATAAAAAAAATAAAAATAAAAAAATAGATAAAAAGACCTTATAAAAGAATGTTTCAAAACTTTGGAAAGAAAATTTCCGTATGATTGGTTCATGAGACGATCAGCTTCGTCCAACACTAAAAAGCGGAGATATTCCAAAGTAAATCCTTTGGTGAAGTTCAAGTGGTCAATCAATCTACCCGGAGTACAAATCAATATGTCAGAAGAGCACCTTCCTATCAAAAAAAGAAATAAATAAAATCTACCAATATAATTTTTAAAAACAAATATATTACATTAAAAATTTAAAAATTAAGAAATTTAAATCAACAAAAACAAAACAATCCCAATAATTTTTTAAAACAAAAATATGACATTAAAAATAATAAAAAAGTTATTTTGAAAAAATCTAAATAATAAATATTAATAATTTCAAGAAAATAAAAATAAATGTGACAGGAATTTTGTTTTTAAAAAATTTTGGAAAAAATGATTTATCGTCAGGAATAAATTTAAATAATTTGAAAATGAAAAATTTTAGAAAAAGAAATAAGACAGGAATTTCATTTAAAAAATTTTAGAAAAAAAATTTATCATTTGGAAAAAATTTAAGTCTAAAAAAATAAAATGCAAAGAAATGCAAAGAAAAAAAATTTTACCAGAAACCTCGCTAAAACTAAGATCATCACCATCATTTTTAGAAAAAACCAAGTGTTTTTGCTCCTCTTCAAAGCTAAACAAACCACAAGCAGGAAAAACCTTCAACCCCAAACAAGAAGCTACCTGGTTGAATACATTGTACACTTGTACGGCCAAATCTCTTGTTGGCAAGATGATGAGTGCTCTCAGCGTTCTTGGTAAAAGTCCTTCGAGTGCATGGAGAATGGGTATTGCAAAGGACAATGTTTTACCGCTTCCTGTTGGCGCACAAACAACCTTTTGAAAAATTTTTTGAGTTTTTTATTTAATTATTTTTTTATTAATTATTTTAATTATTTTTTATTAATTTCCAATAAAATAGAGATGTTCAAAAGTTTACAACAGTTTAATTTGGTAAGCTAATAATTAATATCCGCTAACAAAGTTGTAAATCTTGGACATGTCTACCAATAAAAAAAATATATTTTTTAAAATGAATCATTCATTGACCATATTGTAAATTTAATTCAAAAAAAGATGAATGTATTTCATTTTTACAGAAAATAAATTTTTTTTCTTTTTTTTTTTTTTACCACATCGTTTGCTATGCCATCGAATGATTTTATCAATGTGGGAATTACTTCAGATTGAACTGGAAAGATATTTTCCAACTTCATCTTTTCCACCAGGGCATTATATAAAGAGGGAGATACTATATCCTTCAATATCTCGACAGATTTGATCTCATCACCAATGATTTTGCCATTCACCATCCATTTAGGTGCCTTTTCTTCATTTTTTATCAATTTTATTTTTTTCTTCTTCTTTTCTTCATTTTTTGGTTGATTTTGATCGTTAGGATCGTTTGTATTTTGTATGGTACTATCTATTTCATTAATTGCTTTATTGGGTGTAATATCCATCTCATTTTTATTCTCTGTATTTGATTGCAGTTCGTTATTTTTTCTGTTTTTCTTCTTATTGTGAAATTCTACCCTCCTATCTTTCCTCCTCAATTTTCTATCTGTGGATTTGGATAGATTCTCAGCCAAATTCTTTTCTTTGCTTTGTTTAATAGTAGTATTGGTCTCACTTTCCAAATTTTTTCTCTTCATTTTTTTATTATTTTTTTTTTTTATTTTGATGATGTCCACTTGATGATTGAATAATAATTTAAAAAACGAATCTCTCTTCATTCTTATGATTTGTTTGGCAAACAAAAGAAACATTTTAAAAATTTTTTTAATAAAAAAATAAATAAAATAAAATAAAATTTAAAAAAAATTAATAAATTAGTTTTTAGGATTTTTGTTTTCACTATCATTTTGTGAAGAAACTTCAGTGTCAGAATCATTGGATTCACCAGAAGCAATACGTTTAAACTGCTCGTTTCTTTTGTAAGCTTCATCGATGTTAATATTTTGAGCATTCAAAGATTGTTGTTCTTGAAGTTGCTTCTTCATCTGAGCTTTTTGTTGACCCATCATTTGATCAAAGATATTCTCCGCTAACCTTCTGAACATAGGCATGTATCTCTCGTTGAAGAGTCCTTTAAAAAAAATAATATTTTTGAAATTAAAAAAATAAGAAACAATTAAAAAATAAATGAAAATTTTTACCTGAAAAAAATCCAGGGAAGAGAGCATATGGAGTATATTTCCAAACCATCACAATAGACAAAGATTGAGCGATGTTTCCGAGGATGTTGATAGCATGGTTCTCATTAATAGAGCTAGGGAAATAAACTCTTCTGTTTTGTGTAAATTCGTCAGCAACAGTGAAAACAACTGAAAGAAAAAACATGATATTAAAATGAAATGAATTCAAAAAAAAAAAGTTAGTTAAACTTTTTTTATTTAAAATTTTTTATTTTACCAGTTCCTGCTACTGCACGAATAACAGATTGAGTTATTAATGGCATTGCTTGATTTAATCCTCTGTTAGGAACCAATCTAAAAGAAGATCTTATCAAACTCCATGGGACTGCAATGCCCACTGCTGCGACAACCCCGAACAACGAAGGGTCCATATTGAAGGGGATTTCAAATGAAAATTTTTTGAAGAATGATTCTACCGATTTGTCCTCCAATTCTGCGATTTTCAAAGATGCAGAAAGTTCTTTTTCGCTAAGATTTACATTTTCTAATGGAATAAAGAATTAGTTTGAAAGAATGTTGAAACAAAATAATTGAGAAAAACAAATTCTCCAAAAATATAAATTTTGTTTAATAAAAGTTTAAAAAAAAATTTATGAAATCTATCAAAACAACTATTGTTTTTAAAAAAAAATTTATACCCAATGACCCTTCTTTTTCAATGATAGCATCCATAACTCTTTTCAAAGCAACTTTGGAGTAATAATGATCATTTTCGTGCTGGCCCAACATCAAAATACGGTGCAATTCACCCTTAAACTTGTAAGCATTCTCCTTGTTTTTTGCCAAATGACTGAGAATTTGCAAATAAATCCCCGCTGTGTAAGCATCCAATTCAATACCACAGATATAATCGATCAATGAGTCATCCACCTTTTTGTTGTTGATCAATTGACTGAACGCGTTTATCATGGTCACAAATTCGTAATAGATGTCGATCTTGCTGTTCTTCTTCTCGTACTTTTTGAATTCGTTGGTGAAAATGGAAATCAATCTTTCCAAATTTTTTTCTATGTATTTGTTACAACTGTGAAGGTTTTTGAGATCGGCTATTACCCTCCACTAATCAAAAATAAAGAGATGAATTAACAATGATGCTTTTTTAATTGGGAGGTATATCAATGATTTTCAAATTATTTTTGAATTCATTTTTAAAAAGGTTGACAAAATGATTTTTTTATTGTTTTAAAGTTTTGATGTATGAATTAAATTAATATATTAATCAAAATTATTTTCTAAAAAAATTAAAATTTTTCTTCAACTTGCTGTTAATCTATAATATAAAATTCTTTCATAATCTCAATAACCCTTTATATTTAAATTGGGTTGAAATGATAAACATTCCTAAAGTATAATTGATTGTTTATAAAATTATTTCAAAAATATCCTCTTTTAAATGATATAATCATCCTTACAGCATCTTTTCTTATTTCTATGTTTTTGTGTAATAACAATTCCATCACTTTATCCAATATCCCATATTCTATATACAACGCACCACAATCCCCGGCACCCATTGTTTTCTGAAGAAAATTCTCCAATGTCTTTTTCAATTCCTCTACATCACTCGAACACAATTGTTTTTTGATATTCTCAAGATTTTCGTGTGTATGTTCTGTAAATGTACTATATGTAGAATATCCTCCTATTCCTACTATCAATGTCAAAAAAAATAAATCTTTCTTTGACCATCCTGATAGGGCATATTCTTGATATAATGCTAATTTTGGTAGTTTTGGATCTATCACTTCTTTTGGTGCTTTTTTGAGGAAGGAGAAGAAGGATCTGCTGTATCCTTTTGATTTAAATATAGTTTTGTTATTGATTATATTTGTGAATTTGATCTTCTTTAATTTGTTAAACATTTGTTTCTTCCAAATTTTTTTTTTTGATTTTAAATTTTTATTATAGGGATATCATGCTAATCAAATCTTTTGTTAAGATCTTCTTTTAAATAATTATTTTTCATTCAGTTAGTTTTAAATTTAATTTGTTGAAAAGAGATTTTCATTTTTTTCAATCTGTTGATCCATATCTCCTTTTTATGCTATTTATGAGTCACATTTTTAAGTATAATTAATTTTCACAAAAATAATAAATCTAAAAATAAAAGAAAATTGAAAGGCTATCAACCTTGTGTCAAATAACAATTCAAATATAAATGAATTCATACAAAGTATATGCACTTTCTTCATTGGCATTGACTGGAAGCACATTATATTATGCCTATTACACAAAATATCAATTTTTCCCAGTATTGGTGTATTTATATTCATCCAAAATTGCATCATTGGTAAAAAAATAAATCAAAATTTGAAAGATATATTTTATCACTCATAATAATCACTTTATATTGATATATACGAATTATAAGGAAATATTTAACCTAATTTTAAAAAGATAATTGGAAATTTTTTCATATTGACATTACTCTCTTTTGGGCAACTTTTAAAATACATCTTCTTTGGAGAATTGACAGATATAGAAAAGGAATCAGTGCAAGATAATATAAAATCAAGTATGATGGAGATATTGTTGCTGATGACTATCTTCAGAGGAGAATTTTCAACAAATTTCATCTTTTATATAGCAATAATGTTATTCTTCAAAATATTTCATTGGATGTTGGAACAAAGAATCAATTTTGTAAGGAAACATTTCTCAAATATAAAATTAACTTATCCCTTTTTATTAAGACGATATTTTTAACTTTAATCACCTTTTAAAAACTAATATATTCTTTTTTTAACACATCTTAATTTTTGAAACAATTTAGTTGTGAGAATTTAAACTTCTCCATAATTTGGATCAACAAAAGATACTATCTTATCAATTAAATCATTCTCATTTCTTATTTTATTTTTTTAAATATTTTGTTCTGTAATAAACTTTTATTATTTATTTTATTTTTTAATTTTTATTTTTTATTCAACTTATTTTAGATTTCATTGTTTATTTTTTTTTGATCATTTTTTTTACTTTGTCTTATTTTTTATAATTTAAATAAAGATGGAACAACTTCCACCAAACGACAAAATGACATACGTGAAAATGTTAGTATTGTTACTCGTCCTCTTTCTCTCTGACCTTTCATTCATCACCTACGCAATCTACACGATCTCCAACGAAGGGGCATCCATTCAAATCTTGTTCGGCTTCGAATACGCTCTTTTGTTTGTTGCTGTCGTCACTATTTCTGTCAAGTATGCCTTTGTTTTGATTTCTTTGTCTTCTGACAGAACTTGGGAGAGAAAGGGAGAGTACTTGATCTACTTGGAGTTTGCCAGCAACACTTTCAAGATGTTGATCTACAACGCTTTCTTTGGCTTGTTGTTTAAATATTATGGTAATTCTTTTCTTATTTTTTATTTTATTTTATTTTGGCATATTTTATTTTATTTTATTTTTTATTTTTTATTTTTTATTTTTATTTTTTATTTATTTTATTTTTTGACTAATTTTTTGATTTATTCAAATTTTTATTCATTTATTTTATCTTGATATTTTCATTATAATTTTATTCATTATTTTAATTTTTTCAATTTAACTTTTTATTGTGAATATTTCGTCTTTTTTTGACTTTTAAATTGATATTTTTCATTTCATTTCATTTTATAATGATATTTTTATTCTATCTATTTATTTTTAATTTTAATCCAATTTATAATGATATTTTTATTCTTTTTTTTATTTTTATTCATTATTTTAATAAAATTAAATGAATTTTTCTTGTTTTTTTTTTTTTTGACATTTTTTCTTGTTAGGTTTACCTTTGTACATGATAAGAAGTGTATATATGGCATGGGGAAAATTCTATACAAGTTGGATCAAACTCAAAAAATACAGAAAAGCTGTCGCAGAAATGAACGTCCGTTTCCCTGATGCCACATTGGAAGACATACAACGTGTAGAAGGTAAAACAAATAATAAACAAAATAAAAAAATAAAAAAATAAAAAAATAAAAAAATAAAAAATAAAGAATAAAAAATAAAAAATAAAAAATAAAAAATAAAAAATAAAAAATAAAAAAAACGTTTAAAAATAAATAAAATTTATTAAAACAATCAAAAAAAAAATTTTATTTAAAGGTACTTGCATTGTTTGCAGAGAAGAAATGTTGAATGCCAAGAAATTACCTTGTCAACACATCATGCACAAACATTGCTTGACAACATACTTGGAAAGCTCCCTCAACTGCCCTCTCTGCAGAGCGCCCCTCATGGTAGACGAGCTCCCCAACCAAAACAACCAACAGATTTTCAACCTCCTCCAACAAGTCATGCAAAACAACAACATGGGAAACAATAACGGAATTAATAATATCAACTTTGGAAATCTTCTAAATGTAAATAACAACGGAAATATTATTAACAACGGAAATAATAATCTTAATTTAAATTTTGGCGGCAACCAAAATGTTAACAACAATCATAATCATCAACATGACAGTGATAATGTTGATCATCTTTTTAACAATCACCAAAATCTCCTTAACAAAGACGGTCCCCTTGACTTGTATGACGCCATTGAGAAGCTCCAGGCCATTGAGGAGAGGATGAATTCTCATGAGAGGCAATTCAAGCAGCTTCAAGGTCAACTCCAGTTCTTGCAGGAGTTCATCATGGAGCAAGTCGAAAAACAAAGCACTCCTGTAGATACAAAAGAAGATAAAGAAGATATTGATACGTAAGAATATTTATTATTTATTTTTTATTTTTATTTTTGAATTTAAATTTGTTCTTTTTCGATTTTAAATTTTATTTATTTTTCATTTTTTTAATTTTTTAAAGTGGAAAGGAAGATGTCACTCCTGTAATAGAGAGAAAACAGACAATACAACCAAAAGATAATTTGGATGATTCCTCTGGTCTTGACATGAATGAAATCAGAAGGAGAAGAGTGATGAAGTTTTCTGGATCTTCTAACCTTCAAATCGATGAGGAAGAGGATAATTAATTCAAAAAAATAAAAAAAGTTTCAAAAAAAAATTTTGTTTTTAATTATTTTTTCTTTTTTGGATTGTATTTTGGTTTTCTTTCAATGAAGCTGTCATCACTATCATCGTCATATTTTTTCTTTTGTTGATCTATCTTTTTTGGCTTCACTTTTTTCACTTTTATTAACTTTTTTTTCAGAATCTCTTTTACTTTTACTTTTTTTGTCTCTTCTATCTTTTTTGGTAACAGTTTTACTTGAGGCTTTTGTTTTTGGGGAGGTGCTTTTTTGATTTTTACATCAACCATTCTAGTGGGTTTTGTTTCTACCTCCAATGGGAATGTATAAACTGAGAAATTCTTTTTTTTTTCAAACATCTCCATATTGTAAGGCACTTTTTTTGATCCAAATTTAGCATGAGATTTTACGACAGACTCCTCACTAGAAAAATGTAAGGAATCATCAGTCCATTCTTCTTCTTCGGTGTCCTCAAAAAAAGAATTATCTTCTTCGTCTTCATCTTCATCTTTTTCATTTTCCAAAAAACTTTTTGTTTTACTGACCCAATCCTCAAAGTTAGAGGTAAATTGAAAATTGTTGTTATTGAGAGGAAGATCTATTATTTTATTTCCGAAATACACAACATGTGGCACTTTTAGTTTAATATAAATAGATTTAAAAGTGTCAAAGATCATATTGGTGTCTTCGTAATAATATGGAGATAGATCTTTGTCCCCAATTTTATAGGAGAACACTCTGTATTTATTTTTTATTTTTTGACAAAAATCTTTTTTATCAGTAATTATCTTCCCATCTCCAAACTAAAAAATTCGAAAAAATAAAAAAAAAATATTTCAAAAAAATGAAAAATTTGAAATAAAATATTTGAAAATTACAAAAAAATAAAAAATAAAAAATAAAAAATAAAAAATAAAAAATAAAAAATAAAAAATAAAAAATAAAAAATAAAAAA
>JAMYWO010000080.1:93448-116010 GCA_024220525.1 Cochliopodium minus | reverse complement strand
TTTTATTTTGTTTTCAAAGAGAG
Source organism: Cochliopodium minus (assembly GCA_024220525.1). Classification (NCBI taxonomy): domain Eukaryota; phylum Discosea; order Himatismenida; family Cochliopodiidae; genus Cochliopodium; species Cochliopodium minus. Next base: position 115,987 of record JAMYWO010000080.1, on the reverse strand, counting down.
GTTTTGGAGGTTTTGTTTCTTTAAACCAGATCACACACAAAATAAATCCAACTAAATTGATTAGCGAAGAAAAAAGACAAGGGAGAAAGTATGGAAATTTGGTGAAAAAAGAACCAAAAACATTGGCAATATTTTCATTAGGATTTGAAAGATATCCTCCAACAATAGGACCCAATGAAAACCCAACTCCCTTTTTTTTTTTAGAAAAATTTTTTAAAAAATTAAAATTAATATTGAAACTAAATTTGATTTTTAATACCCATGCAGTTGCTCTCAATGAAAAAGATCTACTTTGATTTGTATTATCTGCAACTTCTCTTTATTTAAAAAAAAAATTTGTTTAATTTTCTTATTTCTCATTCTATTCTATTTTTACCTCACAACACACTTGATCAATCCTGAATTTCCATTCAATAATCCAATGAGACTTCTCAACACAAGCGCCATCCAAAAGTTTTTGCTTAAACCAAATCTAATCAAAAAAAATTAATTTATTTGAATAATACTTTAAAAAATTACCCAATTATCAATACAGCATTTGAGAATAAACCAAACAATAGAAAAGGTTTTCTCCCTATTTTTGATTTGAAAAATTAATTCGAAGAATTTTTTTGAATGTAGTTGTATGCAAACCTTTCCAGTCTGACAGTCTTCCAAATACGTATGAAGATATGAATTGGTTAAAATAGAGAGATGATGTCAAGATACCTATTGGAGAAATGTATTATTTAATTATTTTTAAATTTTAAATTGTAAAAAAAAAATAAAAATTAAAAATTAAAATGCCTGCATAATATCCAACATCTTTCTCTTCGTATCCAAATCCTCTGATCATAAACACAATGAACTAACAAAGAAGAAATGAAAAATCCATTTAATTTTTGAATAATCTTTTATTTTTATCAGATATACAGGCAGCACCAAAGTAGTTGTCAATCTGATCAAAATAAATTGCATTTTAGTTGATATATTCAGAGTATTATTTCATTTGAAATATTTTACGCTTCACTCGCTGTGGCAATCATTATGATTATCATTTGTTTCATGGGCAATGGTGTGACAGTTTGAATCGTAGATATCAATGGTGTTTCTTCTTTTTTGCTTTTATTATCCATTTTTCTTTTTTTTAATATTATTTTTGATTGACATCACATTTTTTTTTTATTTTTCCTCATAATGAATATTGCGGCGATCTTCTTGATTTAAATACTCTTTTCCTCTCTTGAAAAGAAAGTGACAATTATGAAGAAAATAAAAAAAAATTTAAAAGATTTCTTTACTCTATATTCTTTTTTATATTTTTATTTTTACTGAGAATATTTCAAAGTCTGAATTATTTCAAACAAGATAAATTAGTATTGGATGAATGGTACTTAATGATAACACATTTGTTGAAATTAAACTTACCAAAATTTTTAAAGTTTAATTAACTTTTTTTTAAAAAAAATGAGTCATGGAAATGTTACTTTAGTTCAAAGTAAAATAAATTCTTCCTTTTTCAAAATCATTTCTTCAAATCATTCAACATCTGCTTCATAATTTTTAATATATTCATTTTTTTAAAGGCAAAGATGAATTTGATATATTGATTGAAACTGCTGGTAAAATAACAAAAGAAATCAATTAACAAACTTTTTATAATTGATGATATGGAACAATAGGGGATAAATTGGGTAAAAAATATTTTTTTAGAAAGATTTTCAAATGGAATAAACTCATTATTTTTCCAACAATAAACTTATTCAACATCAAAAAATAGTTGTTGTCGATTTTTATGCAGTATGGTAAATAATTGTTCTCTATAAAAAATGGTGATTAATTGAAAAACAAATTCTAAAGGTGTGGTCCATGCAAGGCATATTCTTAAAATAAAAATAATAATCCAAATTTATCTAACAAAATGATTCTTTTTAAAAATCTAAACAGTATATTGCGCCAGTAAAAAAAAAATGAAAAGAAAAGTTATTTCACAACTAAAAAAATAAAATTAAAAAAAGATTTTTGTAAGAATTTTTACATTAAAAATACAAAGAAAGCTTAATTTTATTTTAATTTTTTATATTAGGAACAAATGTCATTGGAATACAAAAATGTGGTATTTCTAAAAGTAGACGGAGATCAGCTCAGAGAAGTGGCAATGAGCAAAAACGTGAGAGCATATCCCACTTTCAAGTTTTTCAAGAACAACCAAGAAGTAGGCAAGGATCTAAAAAAAAAATTAAAAATTAAAAAAATCTTAAAAAAAAAAAATTACAAAAAAAAAGATATGTTGGAAGGAGCTTCTGAATCTGGTAAAATTTTAAAAAAAAATTTTTTTTTTTCATTTTTTTTTTCATTTTTTTTTTTGAATATTTTTCCATTTTTTTTTTTAAAAAATTTTTTTTATTTCGACTTAGATTTAAGAAATAAGATTGATTTTCACTCTTCTTCTAGTTTACAAACTTCGTCAAAGAAAAAGTCTCCATATCAACATTTTCCTGAGACAAAAATTTTCACTTTTTTGAACAAAAACGATCTCTCCAAAGTAAATGTTTCATTGTGGAAAAAATTTCGTTTTCAAATTTATCTTTTTTATTTCAAATTTTTTATTTCAAATTTTTTATTTCAAATTTTTTATTTTTTATTTCAAATTTTTATTTTTTATTTCAAATTTTTTATCTTTTATTTTTTATTTATTATCTTTTCTCCTTTTCTTTAACTTTTAATTTTACATTTTTTCAATCTAATTTTTTTTTTTACTTTCTTTCTAATTTAGGTTGCAAATAGAATAGTTACTACAAACGAACAACTTTCAAAAGAAAACACATTGGTAATCAAACCATTCACCCAAAAAGAAATTTCTTCAATAAACAAAGTGGAGTCCGTGTTGAGCAACAGAAGCTACTACCACTCTTCTTCTTTTGACAAGGAGAGCGCTTCCACCTTTATAGAAACTATATCTACTTCTATCAAGTTGTGGCCATTAGCCAAATTATTTCCTGTCCTTGATCTTTTAAGACAATTTTCTTTGTAATATTATTTTATTCATTTATTTTAAATTATTTATTTTACATTTTTTTTAATCTTTTTTAAATTCCTTCAAAATTATTTTTAATCAAAATTTTTTCTTTAGGCATCACGATTCAGAGAATTACATTAAATTAGAGTTGATAGAGCTACTCAAAACACACATCCTTTCCAAGTACAACCAGCTCAACGGAAAGTTCGATGAAGCAACCTTCGAATTTGCAGTACACTTCCTCTGCAACTGTTTCAAGCTTTCTAACTCTAAAAATATCAACTTGGACACCTTTTCTGTCGATATTGCTTTATATATTCTTTCAAAGGGGACCGACAATCACAAGTTTGCAGTTTCTGCTTATCTTTTAAATTTGACCATTTTTTATGAGGAGAGTGAGCACAACAAGCTTTTGGGTTTGGCCAATCTTTTGCAGTCTTCTTTAAAGGACAACAAATCTCTGGACATCAACAGTCTCACTTGTTTTTCTATTTCCTTGGGAACTTTGTATTTTATTTTTTTTGTTTATTCTTTTAAAATTTTTAATCATTTACAAAGACAATGGAAGATTATTCAGAACGGATCTTTTGATAAAAACCCACTTCTTAGTGTGGATCTTTCCATTTTTTCTCATAATGAAAAACTATCCAAAGTTTATTCTGAATTGAAACAAATTTTTTTATCATAAAATATTTTGAAAGAGAAAAGATCAAATTTTATAAATAAATAAAAATAGAAAGAGTAACTTTATAATTTATTTTGAGAAAGAAAAAGTTTTAAAAGAACATCTTTTTGCTCATTGTCTTCACTGTCAACCTTCTTCCTTAAAGAAAGGTCAAACTCCCCAACACTGCTGTAATCAACATGAATGACATTCTGTTTGGCCAACTCCAGCTTCAACTCACCCAAAACCTGTCTAAACTTTGGAATGAGTTGTTCCTGTTTAGACTTTGGAATTTTAAGTTCATTGGGGATTTTGTTGTCTATTTTTTTGTACAAGTTTTTGACAAATTCTTTGTCTTCGAGTTTTGTTAGGAGCGAGTAGGAGACTCCCTTTTGTCCTGCTCTTGCTGTTCTACCCACACGATGTACGTATGTTTTGACAAATACTGGCACATCATAGTTGATTACACATTTGACAGTCAAAATATCAATACCTATATTCAAGTAAAAAATAAATTAAAAAATAAAAATAAAAATAAAAAATGAAATAAATAAAAAAAATAAAAAAAATAAAAAAAAAAATGAAAAAATAAAAAAAACAAAAAAAAAAAATGAAAAAATGAAAAATAAAAGATAAATAAAAGAATAAAATAAAATAACCTCTCGCCATTACATCAGAACAAACCAACATCTTAATTTTTCCTTCACGAAAAAGATTGAGAGTATGGTTCTTCTCTTTCGTTGGGAGCTGGGAAGAATAGATAGAGTACTTGAACGGCAAATTCATCAGCTTCAAAACGGTGAACAGCCTGTGAGTAGAATCCAAAGAAGATGTGAAAACCAAAACCTATCAAAAAATAAATAAAAATGTAAAAAAAATAAAAGTAAATAAAAAGTAAATAAAATAAAAAAATGAGAAATAAAAAAGAAAAAATCAAAATCAAAATCAAAAATCAAATAATCAAAAAAAATTAAAAAAAATAAAAAATAAAAAAATAAAAAATAAAAAATAAAAAATAAAAAATATAAAATAAAAAATATAAAATAAAAAATAAAAAATAAAAAATATAAAATAAAAAATATAAAATAAAAAATATAAAATAAAAAATATGAGATATGAAATATGAAATATAAAATAAAATATGTAATATAAAATATAAAATATGAGATATGAAATATAAAATAAAATATGAAATAATGTATAAAAATAAAATAAAAATTAAAGTGAAAATAAAATCAAAAATAAATAAAGAAAATTTGTACCTTTTGCCAAAAATCATTTTATATAACATGATCCCCAAACTCCAAACATCCTACACCAAAAAAAAAATTTAAAATCAAGTATCAAAGAACATCTTAATTTATTTTTTTATTTTTTTATTATTTTATTTTTGATTATTTTCTATTTTTTTTTTTTTTTTTATTTTTTATCTTATTATTTTTGTGTTCATTATTTACACTTTTTTTAGAATCATAAAGTTGAGAATTGTTTTCGATTTCAGGAGCTTTGTACTTCATGGTGCCCACAAAGCTTTTGTCCAAATCCGAGTTTTGTGACAGCATCGTCAAATCTATCAGCACCACGCTGTGATCGTACCTCAGCATTCTACAAAAAAATAAAAAAATATAAAAATAAATAAAAAAATAAAAAAATTAAACTAAAAAAATAAAAAATTAAACTAAAAAAATAAAAAAATTAAACTAAAAAAATAAAAAAATAAAAAAATAAAAAAATCAAAAAAAAAATAAAAATCAAAAATCAAAAATCAAAAAAAATAAAAATAAAAATAAATAATCAAAAAAAAAATTACATGTTTTCTGGTTTGAGATCTCTGTGGGCAAGTCCGATACTGATCAAAACTTGCACCACCTGTTGGAAAATTTCTCTTGCTTTACTTTCTGGGAAACTTCCATTTTCTTAACAAGAAAAATAAAAAAAAATAAATAAAAAACTGAAATAAATAAATAAATAAAAATAATAAAAAAAATTAAAACTAAATAAATAATAGAGAAAAAATTGGAAATGAAAATAAAAAAATTAGAAATAAAAATAAAAAAAATAATTAAAAAACCTCTCAAAAAAAATTTGAGGTCAGAACCCTCAATGAAATGCATGACTTGAACTAAAGTAGAATCATCGTGTTTCTTTTCCCCGAAAGCGACGAGATGAGGAAGATTTTTGTTGTTGGTGTTTTGCTTGAGGAAGTTGCACTCTCTCACGAACCTCTCGTTTTGGTAGTAGGCGAAGTTTCTCTTGAATATTTTCAAAATTATCATTTTGTAGTCTTTAAAAATATTAAAAATAAAAAAAAATGTTAAAAATTAAAAAAAAAAATTTTAAAAAATTAAATAAAAGAAAATTCAAAACTAAACAAAATGGATAATGAATAACATGAAATAAAAATAAATAAAAAATATTTTGCAACAAAACAATAATTTATTGTTAAATCAATGTAAAATTGAAAAAAAAAAAATCAAAATCAAAAAAAAATTTAAATTTAAATAAAAAAATAAAAAAATAAAAAATAAAAAAATAAAAAAAAACATTAATAAAAAAAATTGAAAAAAATAAAAAAAAATAAAAAGAAGTATTTGGAACCCTTTTCATTCTCAAAATCGATGCCAAAAAAAATTTCGCTGGTGCCACCTTCACCCACCAAAAAAACAGACTTCAAAAAGACTTTGTTGCGTTCGTCCTTCAAGTCGACAACTTCAAAAAACTCGAAGAAGCCCCTGTAAAAAGGGAGGAGATCCCCGAAAAACTTTTTGCTCAAAAAACTTTCTTTTTGCTCTCCTTCTTTATCTTCGTAGTTGTTTTGTTTGTGGATGATGCAGGGTAGGATGGGGTACATTATTTGTTTCATGTTTTCATAGGCGTTTTTGCTTCTTCTTTGCTCTTTAAGGAGGGATATCGTGAAGTCCCTAAAATAAATGAATATAGTACATTTTATAAATAAAATTTGAATAAAAATTAGAAAATAAATAAAAAAAATAAAAATAAAAATAAAAATTTCAAAAAAATCAAAAATTGAATCTTTGTTTTTTATTTAAATTAATTCTGTTTTTTATTTAAATTAATTTTTTTTGTTCATAAACAGTTGAAATTATTTTATTTCTTTATTTTTATTTTGTTTTATTGATTTTGTTTTCATTTCATTTTGTGTTTCTTTAAATTTAATTTGTGATTTATAAAATTTAAAATTATTTTTGTTTTAAACAATTTTTTTACCTGTACAAAGATTTTCTCATTTTGTCATTATGCTTGGAAATTTCCTCGAAGGAGCTAATAAATAATTTGGCGCCATTTTTCAGAATGGCGAGAATGGACAACAAAAGATGGATGTTTTCTCTTTCCTTCTCTTTTTTGCCCACATTGCCCAACAACTCAAAATATCCCTTTATCAATCTTTATAAAAAATAATTAAAAAAAAAATTTCTCCCTTAAACAGTTTTTTGTAATAGATCATGTTCTTTCTGTGGAACATTAGATACATATTGGAATGAAAAAATTTTTTTTTATTTATTCGCTTCTTATTCAATTTTTTTATCAAATGAGATCCATATTATCATGTATTGTTGATTAATAATGATCCAATATAATGAATGTATCTTTATATATCATGATGATATTGGTGATTTCTTATATTCGATTTTATGTGCAATATGAAAAATAAAAGATTGAAACATAAAATTTTTATGTTAAGAAATGGATGTACTAAAATTTAATAGATATCTCTTTGGATATAACCAGTATGATAATATAAAAAATCGGTTCTTTACACTTTTATTCCCAATTCACATAAATTTGATTGATGCATTATTCTTTCCTCTACAAAGAAGTTATAAAAAGATTGAAAATCATGGGAGATGTCGCTGATATCATTGTAATAATTTTCTAATTTCTCAGTATTCATCCTCTTTCCAGGTTCAAAAGAAAATCTTTCCAAATTTTATTTATAAATAAAGAAAATTCTCCTTTTTAAAAAAAATCTTGTGGAATTTTCTTTACGATCAAATAAATATTGCAAAGTCCATTAAATGGATCTTCTTTTAGTTTCGTAGATAAATTTTAATAAATAATAATTTTAATAATAATTTTAATTTACAAAAAAGAATCAATAGATCTCGTTTAAAATATCTATTTTGTCAGTGTATTTGCCTTGTACATCTTTAAATGGACAATGATACTTTCGGAGTTTTTGCAAACCCTTGTCATCCAACCAATCCAAAGAAAAACACTTCATGGCGGCTGTCAACAAGACATTTTGACCAACCTTACTTTCAGGATGATGCCAAAGAACATCAGATTGATATTTAACAATTTTTTTTTGGATTAATTCAAGATCCTCCTCATTTAAACTATTTACTTCTTTCAATGATCCTAAAGGGTTCTCCAAAAATTTCTTGGTGTCGATTTGGAAGGTGAATTCTTTCCAGGGGATGAAGCATTGGAAGGGAACGCTTGTTTCAAAGACAAAGTCGCTGAAAATGAGATTAATTGAGCCGAAGTTCATAGAGGAGTAGATTCTAATTGGAAGAAAAATTAAAAAAAACCTCAATTTAAAAATTTGATTAAAAAACCAAAATTTTATGTTTTAAAGCGGAAAATATAGTTTATTTATAATGGTACCTCTCGCTATTATAATCATGCCCCCTTAACATTAAAGAAAACTTGGAATTCTCGCTCCATTCCTTAAAAAGATGGGTCCTCTCCATATGGCACTTCATAGACTCTTCGCCACTTGCATACAAATCCGAAGAATTCTGCAATTTGCATTCTTCAAGGTTAAGATATTCTCCTACATCCACAAGTCTCGTCACTTTGTTTTTTATGCTGGGAAATTTCTTGAAGATTTCTTCTCTAATTGGTTTGTTTTCGTCGATTTCTCCTAAAAAAAAATAATCAATTTGTCTTTCATTAATTTTCTTTGGTTTTAATTCCACTTCTTCATAGTTTGGATCGTTGGGCACTATTATGGAACATTTCCGACTGAAAGGTGTCACTATGTACTTTGATACTTTGAATGGTCTCGTCACTCCGTACATTCCCCATATCACTTTGCTGAAGAACTCCAACAGATTCAATTCATCTTTTCAAATTATAAATAAAAAAAGAAAAATAGAATTCTCTGAATTTTATAATTATATAAATCTGAAAAAAATTTTTTTTTTTATACCCATCATTACAGGTGTCCTCCACCATGGATCTATGAACAAATGATCTCTTCCTTCCATTCTTTTGAAATATTTGTTCTTTTCAATCTCCTTCACCATGGTTTGCACCATAAACTTGAAATCTTTGCACATATGTTCTGTGGTGAATTCAAATTCCATCATGATCAATGGGATGATGAACATCGCTGCATCTTCAGGATCTTTGACCCTCCATTTGTGATTCCTCATCTGTTCAACAAAGATGAAGGCTGCCCTATTCTTAATTTTCGGATTCACATAATAACAATTCTCCCATAACAAAGATATCCTCTCTGATTCATAGATATAGAAGGGAATTTTGATATCCTCCTTCTCCAAAATTTCTTCCCTCTGTTGATCTTTTTCATCATTCATCCACATATATAAAATCCACAATGTAATCATCACAACCAAAATCAAGATTGGGAATAAACGCCATGTTTTTGGTATTCCCATACCAAAGTTTTCGATTTTTTTATTTAGATTTTTATTTTTGAAGTTAATTAATGAAAAGACAAATTGATCACAAAAAAAACCAAATGATTCAAAAAAATTTTGACCAAGTAACATTTATTTTAATTATTGTACAAAGAATATATGAAAGATAAAAAAGAAATTAAATTCAAAAAGGAAAATTTATTTAATATTTTTCTATAACTTGGAACCACTTTGAGTGACATTGGTCAAAATAGCACAATCACCAAGAATTTTTTTGTTGGTTTCTTTGACATAAACATCAAAAATGATCCAGGGGAAAACCTTCCAAACATGAACTCTCAGAGTTTGTCCAGGGAGAACAGGAGAGGTGAACCTGCCTTTCACCAGTTTGATGTGGTCCCCGTTACCGTTTAGAACGTTTTCTATGATTAGTCTTGTTGAAACACCAAATGAGCAGAGTCCATGGAGAATGGGCACTTGAAAACCAACTGATTTTGCTACTTTAGGATCTAAAAAAATATTTGATTGAAAATTAAACTACTAAAAGAAAAAATAATTAAAATAAAAAAATGAAAGTATAAATGAAAAAAATGTTAAAATCAAAATTGTAAAAAATTATTTATTCACCAATATGCAAGGGATTATAATCTCCGTTGAGTCGGTAGAGTTGAGCCTGGTTTTCTTGAATTTTTTCTTCTAAAATGAAATCTGCTTCCTTACTTGTGAGTTTTGGCACGTTGTGCCTGATAGGCAAAGTTGATTTGTTTGGTGCTCCGTGTCCAGTCAACCCGACAATAAAAGAGGTCATTCTCTTTTTCAAATAATAAAATTAAAAAAAATTTTAAAAAATAAAAAGAAAAATTATAAACAAAATTTGACAAGAATATTTAAAAAAGTAACAATTTTTGCGAAAGGATCACTTTCTCCGTTATATGTTAGAAGTGTTTCAGAAACTACAACTGTTCCACTGGCTTTTTTGAATAAATTTAAAAAGCAAATTAATTTTTTTTTTTTTTGATAATTTATTGTTAAAAAAAAAAAATGTTTACTTTTGTCCAAAATTTCGATTGTTTTCTCTGTCAATTTCACTTTTCCTGATGTTTTGAGGGGTTTGAGAATTTCTATTTCTTCTTCTCCATGTAAAAACTTTGAAGGATCTAAATTTATAGAGAAATTAGATTTCAAATTAAAATGTTTTTTTTAAACAGAAAAAAAAAGAATTGTCTAACAAAAAATAAAATATTTAAAAAACTTTCTGATAAGATATTAAACAATAAAAAAATCACATTATCATTTAATTTTGAGCTTATATTAATATGATATGAAGAATAAAACAGATTATAATTCCAAATCATCCATTTTATTATCTTTGTGAAATGTACCTAAATTAGCTCCTGGGAATCTATCTTTGTTCTTTTTATTGAATTGCACCACCTCATGGGGTGTTGATGGATTGAAGGGGATAACAGTCAGATAGGTGGGATTAATTTTGAATTCATTGTCCAATTCATAAACATATTTGAGATCTTTGGATCCAATACTCACTGAATCTTTGAAATTTTCAAAAACATTAATTATGGTCGAGAATAAAAAGGTAATTATTCATTACAAATAATGATATCTCTAATATTGTATTCTATCCATCTTTCTTGTGGCTTCTTTTCTAAATATTTTTTCCAATCAAAATTTCCTTTCATTTTTTTTATATTTATATTTCTTAAATATGGATGGCTCTTTTTCAACTGCAAGGGAAATCTATAAAAACAAATTGAATTTCCATAATTCTCTTAATTTTTCAAGAATTTATTTAATTTTTTTCAAAAAGTGAAAATATAAAAAAGTGAAAATCAAATGATTTCAATGGCCCAATGCTTTTGAAATTTATACATCATTATAATTCTTCAATACAATTCCATATGGTCTCACGTACAGTGGATCATCAACTACAATAAAGGTGCGATCTTCAGTGATCCAGATATGCTCAGGATCGATCCTACATTGGAAACAAGCCTCATATTTGACACCATCCAGCTCCACAGGCTTCTTGCAACAATCCTCCACATTTTGGGCAAAACATAATCCAGCATCAGGGATTGGATCCTCTCTATTTTTTGATTTCTTTCCAGCATAGATATTGGTCCTTCTATATGTTTTGCAGAGGATGAAAAAATATGATAATTTGGATCAATATAGTTAAAATAATAATATGGCACGTATCCTTTATGAAAGTTTTCCTTACCTTGATTTCAAGATGGAATCAATACCTCTTTCTCCACAAACGCTCGTACCATGGAATGCAATGGCCCACTCATTTGGATTTCCATCCATTTTGAGCCAATCATCATTCTCATACACTCCCATCACCCTGAGGCCATATCTGACCCAACAAAATAAAGAATAAAATGAAATAAACTTAAATTTTCACTGAATTAAAAAGAATAATTAATTTCACCTTCTCCATTGATTGCTGGGTTGATAATAAATCAATCCTCCCCTCTCATATGTTTTCCCATTCTCCTCGTCAAAGTAATAATCTCCCTTGGTGTCGAAGTCAGAAGGATTGAGATTGAGTTTCGACTTGAAGGATTGGAGAGCCACCTCCACTGTTTTCAAAGGATAGATTTTGCTGAGACCTTTCCTTATTTTCTCTTTCAGCACGTTGTTGATATAATCGTTCACATCAACTCCTTTCTGAAAAAAAGAAAAATTTTTTTTTTTGAATATTTCTTTGAATTAATTCAAAAAAAATTTTGCTTATTTTACATCAATGTGCTTTGCCAGAATTTTTGATGGAATCACTCCCTCAAACCTCACCTTTCCTTCCCTTATTTTCAAGAACACTATTTCCCCGAATGGTACTTCCAAAATCTCTCCCAGTTTCTTTTGGAGCGTCATCTCTAAAAGTTTCTGTTTCCATTTGTCCATAGAAAATTCCAAAAAGGTGTGTTCTCCCAATATTTCTTTGGAGAATCCCAACTCAAATACAATAGCTAGGAAAATTTATTTAATAAATTGGTTTTTTTTTTAAAAACAAACCTTTTTCGGGTGCACTGTTTACTGATTTCAAATTAGATTGGAGTTTGTTGCAAATGTTGAAATCAATGTATTCACTATCTTCGAAAGCTTTTACTAGGACGCAAGAAAGGATTTTTAGTTGCTCATCTCTGAATGGGTTATCGTCGAATTTTAGGTGGTTTATTTTGCTCAGTTTTTGTTCGAGTGTCACTTTCTCGAGGGAGCAGCAGTTGCCATAAATCTTTTTCAATTCATCGTTCCTCTCTATTTGATGTTTAAACTCTAAATCTTCCATCTCCTTGAATATTTGCCTCAGTTCACAAATTAATTGGCAGTTTTCTGTTGATAAAGCCACAGATATGTCCTTATCTATAATTTTTTTTTTTTAATATTTAATTGATTAAAAAAAAAATTGATCATTCTACCATAAGAATGAAAAACTTTATCAGAAATTTGTTCATCTGATTTTCTTTCTTGGTTTTTTTCTTTTTCAATCTTCTCGTTCAATCTTTGAATTTTAGATTCAGTTTTATAAAAATCTTGGTTAATTTTGTACATTTCTTCTTCATCTTTTTCTACTTTCAACTTTCTTCCATCTAATTCTATCCCATTCAATTGGAGAGCTTTTTCTAGATCTTTTTCACAAGAGAGTTCCATGTGGCAGTACCCTTTGCTCACATTTTTTTCTGTCCTCGCAACATTTATTTTTATGAAATCAATATCACAAAACACTGCGCTGAGTCTGTCCTCATCAGTCTTTTTGTTTAAATTTGATATACGAACTTTATGCATTAATATTTTTGATTTTTTTTTTTTATTTTTAAATTTATAAAATTAATATTTTGGCAAAGTTTCAAATAAAATCTCCAAAAAAAATCATCACAGGAGCTAAATTTTGTGCATAAAAGAGACAAGTATTTAAGAAAAAGAAAGAATAAATTTTTATATGATAAAAATAAATTAATTAAAAAGCTTTTTAAATTCTTTGACTATCAAATCCAATTCATGATCATGCAACATTTCATATTTGGCTTGTCATTTTTTTTTTTTTTTTCAGCTAAATATTTTTTTTGTTTTATTAAATTTCTTATTTTAATCATGAAATTATCTCAGATAATTTTTCTCATTTTGTTGGAAAATGAATGAAACATAAATAATTGCTGAAGAGGTGATTAGATTTTTTTTTATAAATCCGTTTGGAACCTTTCTATTCCTCCAAATTCGTTTCTCACTCTCCTGCAACCATTTCACAAATGAACACAACCAAAATTCCTTCATTGTCGAGGATAATCTTGATTTCTTCTAATAAAAGTGTGATTCAGTTAATTATTTAGCCTAACCCATTAAAATTGATGTAAAATGTTTTTTATATCGATTTTAATGTTGTAACCCATTCAAGAATTTACTTTATCCAACACAAGAATTATCAAAATTTATTTTCTTCGAAGTTTTATGTAAAAAGAAACAAGTTTTTTCTGAAAATAAGATTTTAATCTTTGGAAGGAGATTTGAATCACTTTAATCTTTGTTTTTTTTTAATTATGAAAACAGAATGAATCATGACATTTAAATTCCTTTTGTAAAAAAGATAAAAAAAAATTCTTGGGGAATATTGCTGCAAGAAAAAGTAGGATGAATGGATTTATGCAAAAGAGGAATTTAAAGAGCGGATTGAACTTTGGGGAGGGATTGATCAAGTTCATGCAAGAAAATGAATTCAATGAGGAATATACATTCCTAGATTCACCCGGATTATCAGATCCTAACTTGAGAAATCAAGCAGCACTTGAAATTAGGAAAATCCTCGAGACGGAGGGGATTAAGCCATCAATTCAAAAATCAGGTCAGAGATCTCTCGAACAAAAGGTCAAGGATTTGGATCAGCAAAATAACATTAAAATTAAAAGAGCATTTTGAAGAAAATAAGAAATGCTTTCATCAATAACCAAAGATTTATCCCTTTCTTTATTAATCTAATATTTATCACAGTATAAATATTATACATTTTAAATGATTTTTTAATAATTTGTGAAAGATTGGATGATCAGGTTTCGAATAGGCCTTGGAAATTTGAGTTGTGATTTCTTTTGAAAAGAATAAATGATCAGCAAAAAATGAAGAATTCTGTTTCTAGCTTCATGGTGGAAAAGATGGTGACTGTCTTGGTTCCATTCCATCAATAATTGAGCACTTGATCCTGTCAATCTTACTATTTTAGCTATTTGTTTCTATAAAAAAAATATTTGAAACCACAAAAAATGTTAAAAGTGAAATAATTCATTACATTATTATTCTTAATTACGAATTCTTCAAAACGTTTGTTATACACTTTCCTTTAAGAAAAAAAAAATTTTAAAAACCTCCAACAAAAGAAAAAACTGAAACAAATAAATAAAAAAAAAATTTTAAAAAAAACCCTTGTTTGTCAAAGAAATAAATCTCAGAAAAATGAGACAAACAACCTTCTAATTCAATGTGAGAAGGAGGAACAATCTTTTTGAATTTGGCACAATTTTCATCAACATGTTTCAAATTTGTGGCATATTGTGAGGTAACATCCATCGTTGTAAATATGGAGCCATCTTCGTAGAATATGAGATCGGATGACCCACCTGAGCTGATTTCGACTGGTTTTGATGTAGTTGGCAAATTTACAAAATTGAAACTGTTGTGTTTCTTTAACTAAAAAAAATATTCAATCAATTAAAAATCATCGAAAAATGTAATTTAATTAAAAAAAAAAATTTATAATTAAAAAAATTAAAAAATAATATGAAACAATTCAAAGAAAAAATGAAGAAATGAATTCGAATTAGAAAGGTGAAAATAAAATAAAATAAAAATTAAAAAAAAATTCATCCAAAAATGTAATTAAAAATAACATGCGAAAAAAAAAAAAAAGATTTTAATAATATTTATGTAATGAAAATAAAAAAATTGATCGGTTGTTTATCTCATTAAAAAATTAATACATTCAATCAAAAAAATAAAAAATAAAGTTTCAATAAAAGTAAATTAAAACTCTCAAATGTTATACCAAAAAAAAAAAATAATTAATTTTACACTATCACAATAACTCCAGATTACAACTATAGAATCCGTCGTGATAGCGGTCGTGTGGTAGTTAGAACAGCTTATATTCTTCAGTTTCAAATTTTTCAATTCTTCATGTCCCACCAGTTTGAATGAGTGATAAGAAATAATTTCGGTAGGTGCGATTTGTTTTTTATTATTCGAACTATGTACAAAAATAAAATTAAATAGAAAAAATGAATGCGATTCCAATAACATTAATTTATAAAATTAAATAAAAATATTAATAAAAATTTTACAATATAAATTTAAATTAATTTCAATAAAATTAAATAAAAATAAATAATAATTAAAAAATAAAAATAAAAATGAAAATTTGTTTAAAATGATCTGGATAATTAATTAATCAACAAAATATGGACATTTGATATAAAAAGAAAAAAAAAAAATATATAAATCATAAAAAAAAATAATGTAAATAAAATAAAAAATAACGTAAATCAGAAAAAATGAAATTTTACCCTTTAAAATTAGAGATAAAAAAGTTTAACATTTTTTTTTTTTGGTTATGTTACCACTGCCAAAAACTCTTCCTAAATTAGATAATAAAATGGTGAACTCGAATCCTCCTGATCCACAAATGATTTTTTCGTTTGGCAAAAGTTCTTCTATTTTTTTGATGAGAGTGGGTATATTTCTTGGGGTTGTATCTCCCATTCCTAAGTCCCCTTTATAAAATTTTTTTTTAAAGTAATAATTAAAAAATAAAAGTAAACAATTAAAATTTTTGTATTAAATAAAAATTAAAAAAAATATCAATAAAAATATAATAAAAAAACTGAATGAAATGAAATGAAATGAAATGAAATCAAATCAAAATTTTTTTTTCGAAGGTTGACTCTCGGAATGATTGAAAAATAAAATGAAATAATTTCTAATCGCTTTGAATATTCAAAACATTCCTTCAGTCATTTAATTTGAACAATTAATTTAAAAGCATTAATAAAAAAAACCAAAACAAAAAAAAACCTTTAGAATTAGGTCCCCATGTATAAACATCTCCTGTATCTTTTTTTTAAAGTTTTTTAGTTTATTTNCAGGATGGATTCAAAGAGGATGGTATTGTGGTTGCAAAATCAAAAACATTAATCTCCTTGAAGATCAAAACAAAATCAGGCAACAATTGAAAGTTGAACAAATTAATCTTGATAATAAGAAAGAGGAGGAGAGAATTAGAAAGGAGGAAGAGGAAAGAAAGAGAAGGGAGGAGGTCGAAAGGATTAGAAGAGAAGAGGAGGAAAGAATTAGAAAGGAAGAAGAGGAAAGGAACAAAAAGGAGGAAGAGGAAAGAAGGAGAAAGGAAGAGGAGGAAAGAAGGAGAAAGGAAGAGGAGGAAAGAATAAAAAAGGAAGAGGAGGAAAGAAAGAGAAGGGAGAAAGAGGAGGAGAGAATTAGAAAGGAAGAGGAGGAAAGAATCAAAAAGGAAGAGGAGGAAAGAAAGAGAAGGGTGGAAGAGGAGGAGAAAATTAGAAAGGAAGAGGAGGAAAGAATCAAAAAGGAAGAGGAAGAGGAAAGAAGGAGAAAGGAAGAGGAGGAAAGAATTAGAAAGGAAGAAGAGGAAAGAATCAAAAAGGAGGAAGAGGAAAGAATCAAAAAGGAAGAGGAAGAGGAAAGAAAGAGAAGGGTGGAAGAGGAGGAGAAAATTAGAAAGGAAGAAGAGGAAAGAATAAAAAAGGAAGAGGAAGAGGAAAGAAGGAGAAAGGAAGAGGAGGAAAAAATTAGAAGAGAAGAGGAGGAAAGAATTAGAAGGGAAGAAGAAGAGAAAAATAGAAAAGAAGAAGAGAGAAAAAGAAAGGAGGAAGGAATCCAAAAGAAGAACCAACACTCCAACAAGGATCTCAACTCTTTGGGAGGTCAGATCAGTAACCTCACATCTGATATTGAGTCTTCTGTAATGAAGAAAGCAATCAACAACGACTTTTCCAACGAGCCTGCCATCAAGAGAATACTCCAAATTGCTGAAGATTTGGGCATAATGGCAGAGGCTGCAGAGAAACAAGATAAACAAGGCGTCATCAATGCTGGGAGAAGTGTTGCTGTTAACATCAACGAACTCGTAAAAGAATTCACCAATCTTGCTAACCAAAGTCCTGATCCTTTTGTAAGAGAACAGATGTTGAGAGATGCTCAAGGTCTCAAAAACTATGCTGTCCAACTCAAGATCGTTGCTATAATTTCCTCTGCTAGTTTGGGTCAAAAGGGTAGCCATGATAGACTTCTTAGCATGGCTACCAGCTTTACTCAATTTATCAAGAGTTGTATAGTGCAAGTATCTGCTGCTATCATCAAAATCAAACAAAAGAAATGAACCTCTTTTGAAATTCATCTTTTATAATAAAACTGTTTATGAAACTTCAATGTTTCAAAATTAAATTTTTTGAATAATAATTTGTTCAATTGCAAAACTTAATGTTTCATATATGTACACCTTGAGAAATTTGTTCAAACTTGAATATATTTTGATTGGATAAAAATTTTATTTATATTTTTATTTGAACAATGTCAAAGAGATATTTTCAGGAACGAAATATCCCTCTAAAGTATAAGAATTGTTATCCTTATTATGGCTTAATACTCTGCCACTATAAGGGATGGAATTTTCTGGCAACCAACGATCTCCCTTTCTGAATTGCAATAATTCAAAATTGATGACGATATTGGATCCATTTTCATTATAATTACCTCTCCCTTGATAGTGGCTAATTTCTTGTTAAAAAATTTTTATTTGAATTTTTAATAAGGGCTTATACGTTTGTTGGGATTCCATATCGAACACAAAATTGAATGTATTGTCTTGATTCAAAGTGATGGATGCATTATAAGTATCTGATTTAGATTTCAAAGATGTCATTTTTTTATTTTTAATTAATTTAATATATATTTAAATTTGAAAAAAAAAATTTTATCAAAAGAAATTTCAACAAAGAATTACTTATTTTCTTTCATCATTTACAATTTGATCTTATTTTTTTGATTATTTAAAGTATGAACTGGAGCATTTAAAAAAACAATGAAAACATAAAAGTAATGGTTTTTAATTATATACATGGTGTTATTTTTTTTTTAGCAAATAAATGCATTTCTTTAACTTCAAAAATCAAAATTTCCGAAACAACAAATAGAAATAGCGGAAAGGGTATCTAACTCTTCTTCGACCGTAGTTAGGGCTGGATACAGTGTATCGGGGCTTTCTTTCAGCATGGAGATGGTTTTTTCTGTGTTAGGATAAGGAGGTTTGATGGGGTAGTATTCCATTTTAGTTGGGAGGAAATTGTCTGGTAAAAAAAAATGGAAAATAAAAATGGTTTGTGTGTAAAAAACAATGTCTGGTAAAAAAAAAAATTTAAACAAAAAAAAATTATTGTTTTAACAATTTTTAACACAAATTTTTACCTGACTCTTTTGCCCTCAAATTTTTACATTTGCATGGAAACAAGTTGGTCTTTGTGCAAAAGTGGAGACAAGTGGCCATCCAAATGAAAATTCTCAAAAACTCAATGAAGAAAAGTAAAAACATAGCAACAAAGGTAATTGGATAAATTGCTATGTACGCCAACAAATATAAGATCTCTCCCCTTGTGAAACTTTGTGTTCTGTTGACGTTGAGTCTGTCTGAGCAATAAAAGCAGTTCCATGATAAAAAACATTGCCTACATTTTTTAATTGAATTCACAAAATCATATTAATTAAAATTATATTAATTTTAATCATTCGATAAAGGGATTTAAAATAATTTTAATTTAAAATGATAATGATTATAAATACTTATAGAAGATTCAGATAGGATTAAGAAGGAAAGAATAATTTAATTTTGAATAATTTCTTTTTATTTTTATTTGTTGCGGATATTTTAAAATGTTAGTTTAAAATAAATAGCAAAATTAATTTGAGAACAAATCTATCAAATGAGAATTAAATGATTCAGATTAATCTGTTTAATTCTATTATATATAATTAATATCGAGATGACTAACTGAATACAAATTTTGTACTAATTATATAAAAATTTTGTGGAAATTTTACGTTGGATCAAGTACTCTTCCATAACAACAGTTCAATCCAATGTGATTCGATGAGGATGCAAGAATGGTGCCTGTGAGAAAATAGCCCCGATAAAATTTCTTTCCATGTTCCCAATCAAATGTCATTTTTAATCCTAGTTGATATCTTTCCTTTAATACAAGAGATCTTGGGTTTTCAATATTGGTCTTCCATTCTTTGGAAATTTTCCTTAATCTGTAGAATTCTTTATCATTTAGATAGCTCCAAATCTCTTCCTTTATATCTCGAGGCAATATATCAAAATGAATGGGATTCATTTAACTTTTAACTTTTTTTTTTATTTTTTTTTTTAAAAATGTGATGAAATTTCATAGGGATGAAAAAAAAAAATTTAATTAATTTAAAGAATTTTTTCCATGAACATACACTCTTTATGAGTCTCTATATTTTCAAAAACTTTCTTTCCCTCATAAGTGAAATTTTTATATTCTATTGATTCTTTTTTGAGACAACCCAACTTGTAGCAAATGTGTTGTGAAATCACTCCAGTTGCCTCAACAACCAAGTATTTGTATCCTTTGCTTTTAGCATGGTTTAAATTCAAATCCATCAATTTTATGGCTATGCTTTGGCCCCTATATCCTGGAAAAAAAATAAAAATAAAATGTAATATGATATCAATCATAATAATCTTAAAATAAACAATTGGTATAAAATAATATCAAATTATACCTTCTTTTACTCCAACCATGAACCAATATAAAACTTCCCCTTTGTTGTATTTTCTTGTTTCCATATATTTATGCTCTAATTCATCTATCAACGTCATCACTGCTTTCATCTTATTTATTCCTTGATCATTCAAAGCAAAATTTTCAAGGGATTTTTCAATGTCTTTATTTGGCTCTGTGATGAAATCCCTTGAGATTTTATAACCTACAACCTTTCCTGTTTGCTTATCCTTTGCTATATGTGACAATCCACATTTCATTCCTTCAGTACATGCAGCAGATGCGAAATCTCTGAATTCTTCTTTGGTTATCTTCATTATACTGCACATTGGCTCA
Source organism: Cochliopodium minus (assembly GCA_024220525.1). Classification (NCBI taxonomy): domain Eukaryota; phylum Discosea; order Himatismenida; family Cochliopodiidae; genus Cochliopodium; species Cochliopodium minus. The sequence continues at coordinate 95,518 of JAMYWO010000080.1, read as the reverse complement.
TCCTTTGGGAATACCTCGCATAGAGCATCAATGGTTTCTTCCAAATCACTTTCCTCCAAAATTTTATATTCTATTTCCTTCATTTTTTTTTTTTTAATAAAATAAAGAAAATAAATGGAAAGAACTTTCAAAAGAATTGTATTCTTTAAAGCAAATAAATTGGATATGAAGATATATCAACATATATTTGTTGATTTATTGGATAAAGGATTATGTTTTCAATTTTCAAAATAGAAAAAAAAAATTCTTGTGAAGATTGACTAATGAGCTTTGATCAATTGCCAAGAATTTTGAAAGAAGAGATATGGAGTTATTTGGATGAAAAAGAATTCTATGAATTAAGGATAATTTCCAAAAAATGGAAGAACAACATTGAAAATAGCAAATCTCCTCTCTTGAGGGATAGATATGATCGTGGCAAACAAATGAGTGATGAATGGTATGAGGGAAGAAAATTTTATAGGGGATTCTATTTGACAGGAAAAATATTGGCATCAAATCAATCACCAATCAATATAAAATGTTGCTATGGAAAATTATTATCTCCAACGTAAATCTCGATTTGTTCGTTAAAACAGAATATATAATAGTTTATAATTGATATTGACCTTAAATCTATCTTAGCCATTTTTGCAGTGGATATCTTTGTATATGTTGCCACGAAGGACTCAATGTGAATAGAGAATCACAATGCCAGGGAGTATCATTCTTTCTGTATGTTATCCTTTATCCAGTATTTGTTTCAATTACAGTTCTTTTTTATTTGATTGAATTTCTCCGAATTTTGATATGGGTGAATGATTTTATATATTTTTTTTTAAAAAAAATGAAATCTTGAATTTTCTTTTGTTAAAAACTTATAGATCATCACAATTTTTCATTGCCTCAGATCAAAAGATCTCCTCTGCAAATGTAAAAATCATACCTATCTTAAAACCAATTTCAACAACATTGGAAACAATTATTATCCTGTCAAACCTCCCTATCCAAACACTCAAACCACGTTAAAAAAATTACAAGAAAACCCCTATTGTTTCACTTATGCTTTGAATAACATTGAAGAAGAACTTGATTGTGGATCTGGATGTGCAATTTGTTTTTTTGGGGCTTCTTGAAGATTCAAGAAAACTTTTTGTTTAAATTAAAACAATTTAGAATTCTTGAAAAGTTTTTGTAATCAGAATGAATGCTTCGTAAAGACTTTTTGCAATATAAATAGTTAATGAAACATGTGAAAACCTTTTAATCAAATTAAATATATTTAAATATTTCAGAGCAATTGATAGAGTTTTGTTATAATTAAACTTTAATGGAAAAAGAATTTTTAAGACAAAGAAAATGAATTAAAAATAAAAAATTTGTTTCAAATAATTTGGAGCAAATGATTATATATGTTAAATCTCTGACTGGGAGAACCATATCAATAGAATTGGATAATGGGGTGGAATATACCACCCTTGATCTGAAGACCAAAATAAAGGAGAAATCAGATTACGAGGTGGATTCGCAAAGATTGATCTATTCAGGGAAAGGAATGGAAGATGAAAAAACTCTGAGCTGTAAAAAAAAAAAAATTAAAAAAGATCATACAGTCATTTTAATACAAAATTTAAAATTTTGGATTAAAGATTATAATCTCAAACCAGAAACCACTGTACATTTGATATTGAGATTGGATTGCAATCCTCCTTCTCCTCCACTTGATTTTGAAGATTCTGTGTAATTTTTTTTAATATTTTTATATTTAATTTAAATCTATAAATTAAATTAATTCTATTCCCAAGAACAAAAAAAATAAAAATGAACATTCTAATTATTGTATTTTATTGAAAACCAAACGCTTTTTAAAATTTTTCTTTTTTTTTTCCTCAACTGTTCAAGACTTGCCCCAAATCAAGTGAGGAGAATCGAAAAAGAGTTGGGACTGGTAGAACAAAAAGTGAAGAAAATGAAGAAAATAAATTCTCGAAACTACCTGATTTGTTGTGAAATAAAAGAGGAAGAGGGATGCTGGCAAAATTTCAAATTTTTTTTACATATTCAATATCCTTCAGAATATCCTTTCAAACC
>JAMYWO010000080.1:67055-89286 GCA_024220525.1 Cochliopodium minus | reverse complement strand
AAACTTGATTAAATATTCGAGTAATATTAAGATATGGAACAAAGGTTTTAAAAGAAATTTAAAAAAATAAAAATAAATAAAATAAAATAAATAGTTCAAAAAATTAATAAAAAATAAAAAATAAAAATTAAAAATAAATAAAATAAAATAAAATGGTTCAAAAAATAATCTTAAAAATAAAATAAATGATAATGTTAAAATAAATAAAATAAAAATGTGGGAAAAAATTTAATTTTTTTTACAGGATTGATTTTTTCGTAATTGATTAAATTTTCGTTTTTCGAGTTGATCAAAGCACAAAGTAAAGTACCGTCACTGAAAACAGAGGTGAGATCTTTGACAGAGATTTTGTAGGAGGCGACTTGCTGCTGGATCCAGTTGATGATCAATTCTTTCTCTTCTTTCTTCTCTTTGCCTTGGATTGGTTCGATTTGAAACTTGCAAATCAGTTTCCAAATCAGATTCAAAATCACTGTCACATTTTCTTCGTAAATTTCTAAAAAAAAAAAAAAATTTTATAACAAATTTAACGGTAAAAAAAAGACAAAAAATTTAAAAAAAAAATTAATCACATATTGAAAAATTAGAAAAATTTAAAAAAATAATTACAAAATAAATAGATTGTAAATTTTTATAAAATAAATAGATTGTAAATTTTAAAAAAAAAATAAGAAATAAATAAACGATGGGTTAAAATTAATTAAATCATGTTTACATAAAAGGAAATAAATTTAAAATAAAATTTAAAAAATTTTAATAATAAAAAAATAAATAAAAAAAATAATTAAAAAAAATAATTAAAAAAAATAATTTTTTACCTTCAGCAGAAATATTTTCAAGTTTGATACCTTCAGATTTTGCCATATCAAAAGCACAATTGATATTTAGGATGTGGTGAGACTTGGATTTGGGGTTTTTGTTGTGTTTGGTGCTTTTCTTTCTCGTCAAAACTTCCACCAAATGAATCAAGTGTTTTCCTCGAGAAAAATCTTCGATGCCATCTATTGACACTCCCCTTTCTTTAAGCTTGGTGTTTGACCAGTTCAAGAAAATCTAAAAAAAAAAAAAAAATTTTTTAAAGTGAACAATAAAACAAAAAAAAAGAAAAAATGGAAAAAAAATTAATTCAATATTTCTAAAAATATTGATAGAAAAAAAATTAATTTAATATTCAAAAAAAAATTAATAATAGAAAAAAAATTAAATAAGATTTTTTAAAGCAAAAAAAATGTTAAAAAAACTAAAAAAATTAAATGGAAAATTTAATTTAATATTCAAAAAAAATTTTAACTTTAAAATATAAAATATCAATATAAATTACCCTTTTTTGGTTTTGTTTTTCAGATTTGAGATTTCTTCTTTTAAAAGGAAATTCGTTGATGTCGGAGAATATTTTTTGGTAATGCTCCACTAACACAGCTACTACTTGGCACTTGAGTGGGTTCTCCAACATTGACTCCACTGTCTCTTCTCTTGGGATCATTAAAGTTGGCCCAAAAACGATGCTCACATTTTCATAATTCATTTTGTTGTTATTTACTCTCGAAACAACTTGGATTGAAAAATAACAATTAATTTTTTAAAATGAATCTTTGAATTATTAAAAAAAAATCAAAAAAAAAATCAAAAAAACCAAAAAAAACCAAAAAATCAAAAAAAAAAATCATAAATCTTTTTTTAAATAATTTTTTTTGAATTTTTTTTTTGAAGATAACATTGTTTTGATTTTAAAAGAAAACTATTTATTTATTAAAGATAATATAAAATTTTTCTAAAGAAAATTATATGACAATAAAGATGAATAATATAAAAATTTTTCTTTGAATAAAACTAAAATTTTTGGATTTAAAAAAAATTCTTTTTTTACTTTCAAATAAGTGTTTGCACAAGCAATACAAAGAATGTTGTACGAGTGGCTCCATATCGTCAACAAGCTCCTTAAAAGAAGGGACCAGCTTCTCCGCCTTGCTCTCTTTGGCTAACTTGATGAACTTTTCGTACTTATCAAAAGGGATCAATGGCTCCTTAAGTTCTCTCAAATAAAGCTTCAAAGATCCTTGAAAAAAAAGTTAAAAAAATTGGATTTAATTGTTAGCGGAGAATTTAAAAAAATAATTTTAAAAGGGACGGAATTAAAAAAATTTGGATTTTTTATTTACCCGTTATCACGTGTGGAGATAAAATGGTGAGATCTGGATTCTCTAGGAAATTGATATCTCCCAAGATGAAGCAAGCCCACATGTTTTTTATGTATAATGTGTTGCCAGACAATCTTTTATTCACGAATGAAATTATTGAGAATGATTTATAAAAGGGTGGTTTCAATCAATCATTGAAATATTAAAGTAAATTTGAAAAATTATTTTTATTTTTTTTAATATATTTGATTAAGTATGAATGATATTTATGGTATGAGGATGAATAATATATAGATATTGGAATGGGAGCAATATACTATAATTATATATAGATTGCATTTGATTATAATTTAATTTAAGAATTATAAAATTCGTGAATGAATCAATTAAAAGAGGAATAAGAAGAAATATCTAATATAAATATATTATGTGTCTCACCTATAAATCCCCTCTGAATCCATAGCATTGGGAATTGTCTCAATCATCTTTGTGCAATATTCAATGACATCATAATCCAAGTAGATAGGCTCCAAATTCTCCACAGAGATCTTGAGATTGGGCATCAGCTTCAAATCTTGAGAGGGAGGCCTCTTCTCGAGATATTTCTTGATGATCTGGCTGAACTTGAAGATCTCCAACATCTCCCTATCCTTCTTCAACAAGCTGCTCGATTCCTTCCTCAATTCCATCCTCTGAAACTCTTCTTGGCTCTCACTCTCCAATTTGATGCCCAGCAGCTTCCTCTTGTAAGTGAATAATTCTTGTAATCGTTCTATATTTTTATTGGGATCATTAATCATCTGTATGATGGGTATTCTGTTTGAATAACCAAGATTTTTTTTTATAAATTAATATAATCACCCCACATTTTTTACTATTCAATTCATTTTTGGAAATTGAATTCTTGTTTTCTGAATTCTCTCATTTGTGTTGTTTAATTCGACAATATAGTTGTTTTCTCCATTCTCATTTTAATCATTTTTCAAATTTAAATAAAATAGATTATCAATATTAGTAATAACTCCCCATCCTTTGCAATTATTGTTTATACATTTAATGTGACTGATAAATTAGAAATCAAGTTCTAAATGAAAGTTTTTTCCAAAAATAGCATTAATTAATGAAATTGTAAAATATCATACTTCTATTTTTAATCAATGCATGGATTAAAAATAGAATTTTGACAAACAATTTATTTGATTCTTGCAATTTCCTCCAACTATATAAATAAAATAAAAATGAAGATCTTTTTGTTCACTATTTTTTTTGCTTGTTTCATAATTGTAGCATACACTCAAGGTAATCTTCCAAAATATCATATCAAATTAAATTTTATACTCAACAACGAAAAATTATTATGAATCTGAAATCGAAGATCCTGCACCAGGATGGTAAAACATTAAATTGAAAATATCATTTATAAAAAAAAATAAACGTATAAATAAAAAATAATAAATAGGACAGGTAAAATAAAAGAAATTTAAATAATATGATTTGATGAAAAGATCTAATCAAATGGGTTCATTTTAAAAAGCATATGGTAAAAATATTTTTTTATTTTTTTATTTTTTATTTATAAAAGAAAATTCCATAAACTTTTCAAAATTTAAAAAAAAAAATTTTATTCGAAAAAAAAAAAAGCAAAGATAACTGGAGGTGGAAAGAGAATCACTCAAATCGAGGCAAAGTGGAAAGTGCCTAACAAACCTACTGAAAAGGGATTGTTTTTCGGGATATGGTTCGGAATTGAGCCAAACCCTGCAATGAACTTGTAAAAAAAAAAAAAATTAAAATAAAATATTTTAAAATAAAAAATAAAAAATAAATAAAATTAAATTAAAAAATAAATTAAAATTCTTAAATAAGGATTCAACCTGTTTTACCTTGGGATGGAGATGATCATTGGTTGATTTATAATGGTTAATAATTTTTTTTTAAAAAAATTTGATCAATTTTCATTTTAATATATTAAAAAAAAAGAGTACTACCAATGGAATCCAACTTACAATTACGACAGTCACATGTAAAAAAAAAAACAAAAATTATTTCTTTTTAAAATAAATTTATTTCATTTTTATTTCACATTTTTTCATTCTAAATTTTTTATTAAGTGATTTTTGTTACTTAATTTTTTTTTTTTTATTTTTTTTTTTTATTTTTTTTTTTTATTTTTTTTTTTTATTAAGGATCAAAGTACAACCAGGTCAAATCGTGTATGGATCAGTCACTTACGTTCCAGGAAACAACTCCTACACCATGAAAAACTCCATTTTGGGAGGAGAGTCCGTATCTTCTTCCATTGCAATCCAACTCGAAAATGGACAACCAAAAGTAAAAAAAAATAATAAAAAAATAAAATAATAAATAAAAAATAATATAAAAAAAAATTAAAAAAAAATTTTAAATATTTCAAAATATTTAAAATATTTCGGAAAAATTAAGGTTTATACAGATGCTTATTTCGTTTTGGAGAAAGTTGCTTCCAACTGTAAGCAATACCCACCTGAGGGTGTTGTAACCTTTTACGATATCAGCGGTATATTTATCCATTATTTTATTTTTAACAAATTTCAAAATAATTCATTTCAAAACTTTTCTTAGTGGTAAAAATTTTTATTTTTATTTTTTTATTTTTATTTTTTTTATATTTTTTCAGTCTTATGAGAATGTTGTTGACAAAACTCCTGCATGGTCTACCCACGTTTTGGATGCAGTTTGTGGTTCCACTGCCCACATTTTGAACTCTACCACTGTTTCCATCACTTGGAACAATTAAAAAATGAAAACCAAAATTATAAAAGATTTTAAAAAAAAACAAAAATTTTTAATTAATTTTTTTTTTAATTTTTAAATAAATTTTTTTTTTGATTTTTTCAAAAAAAACAAAAATTTTTATTAGTCAACATCTTCCAAATCAGATTTTTCTTCTATAATTTTTTTAAAAATAAAGATTTAATCAAATTATTTTTTTATATTTGATTATTTACCTTTTTTGTTTTCTTCTTCGGTTGGAGGTTGAGGAGCGTCTCTTTCAGGAACTTCTTTCTTTGGAGCTGTTTCTTCAGTTTTTTTTGGTCTCTTTGGCCCGTAAACTGTTATTCTTTTGACAGAAGTTGTGCCCTTAGAAAAAATTAAAATTAAAAATAAAACATAAAAAATAAAAATTAAAAATATTAATAAAAAAATGAAAACTAAAAAATAAAAAATCAAAAAACTTTAAAAAAATAAAAAATAAAAATAAAAATAAAAATATTTAATATTAAATATTAAATAAAAATAAAAATAAAAATAAAAATAAAAATAAAAATAAAAATAAAAATAAAAAATAGAAAAATTAAAGATAGAATAAAAAATGAAATTAAAAATAAAAATGAAAAAAAATTTTTTACTTGAAATAATTTTTTATTTTTTTGGCTTTCTTCATCGAAAGATCTGATGTCGACACCCCACTTCTTTTTCTTTTCGATTTCTTTCTCTTCCTTTCTTTTTTCCTCGTTCTCCTTTTCTTCTATGAGTCGCAACTCTTCGAGGCGCTTTCTCTCCTCTGGCACTTTGGTTTGGTAGCCGTGGTCTTTCACAAAGGTTTCTTCTTCTTGAAGCCAGTTTTCGTACGAAAATTCCTTTTTACATAAAAAATAAAAAAAATAAAAATAAAAAAAATAAATAAATGATAAAATTAATAAAAAATAAAAAAATAAAAAAAATATTAAAATTTTAAAAAATAAATGAAAAAATAAAAATAACAACAAAAAATAAAAAAATAAAAAAAATAAAATAAAAAATAAGAAATAATGATCTTAAAATGAAAAATGGAAAATAATAAAAAAATAAAAAAAAAAATAATGAATAATAAAAAATAAAAAATAAATTTAACACTAAATAATTATAAATAAAACAATTATAAATAAAACAATCATAAAAATAAAATAATTTTATGAAAAATAAAAATCATAAAACAGTAAAAAATAAAAAATAAATTGCAATAAAAAATAATCATCATAAAATGAAAAATAAATTGCAACAAAAATTTTAAAAATAAAAATAAAAAAAAACTAAACATTTTTTCAATTTTTTTCATACCCCGATACCAAAACTTGTTTTGCGTTCGATAGGTTAAAGTTTTTGGAGAGATCATCGATGACCGCATCGAGGATGTATCTCCCTCTGAAATACAAGTCGACCTTTCCGTTAGGACCTTCAACAGGGACTGCTTCATTTCTCATTCCAGAAAAGGACATGCCATCGCAGTACAACTTTTGTGTAAAAAAAAAAAGGTTTTGTGTAAAAAAAAAAAAAAAATATTAATATGAAATTTTACAAAGAGTACTCTATTGTAGGAACAAAATTCTTTTATTTCAAAAAATTCAATTTAAAAAAAAATTTATTCTTAAATTGATAGAAATTTGGGAACAAAATAAATTATTAATCAACATATAGAATAGAGATATGATCATATTATGATTTGGATATCCTTATGTTGGGATAAAAATATATAAAAATTGATCAAAATTTTTTTTTTTTGAAGAAATTGTTTCTTTATTTATTGTATTTTTTTACCTGGATTCGCTTCGCAATTCCCAGACAAGGTTCCTCCTTCGAAGTATTGTCCTGCAAAGAATTTTGAGGAGCCCAATGCTGAGAAAGATCTGCCATAACAATCATTTTTCTCGTAGCACCATCTATAAGAGAAGAAATATGAAAAAATTTAATAATGTTTGTTGTATTGGTCCATATATGAAATATGACTATGTGAAGAACAGACATAATCTTGAATATATATTTTACCCTCCACCTTGGAAAAAGAAAACCCAATTATTGGATTGTGCTTCTCCCAATGACAATGCATAACCTATATAAATAATTTTAAAATTTGATTCATTTGCACCGGGAGAGCAAGCATGTTATTTTTACCTCCAGGTGATCCATCCAAGCATTTTGCTTCAGTGTAGACGCTCGCATCCAATATCCTTGTGGTGAAGGTGTTGCTGTATTGAGAAAAAGCAAATGTGAAGAAAAGAAACAATATAATTCCTTTCACTATCATTTTTATTTTTTTCAAAATTTTTTAAGGTTTGAAAATCATAAGAAATTTCTTATTATCAATAGATAGACAAATATTCATTCTGAAATAGCATGATCCATTATCACAAATATTGTATTTGTTAAAAAAAAATAGGAAAAAACCCCAAGCAAATATATTTACTTTATTAATGAAAAACAAATCAGTAACTATCAATCTTGATAATATAGATGGAAAAAAAGAGATTTGCCCAATAGAAACCCTTCCCAAATTCCTCAAAATCCAAATCATCTCAAACTTGGATATGGTAATCAAAATATTATAGAAAAGTCACCCACATCATTGATTGAGATTAAAATTATCATATATTCATTTCTATGAATTTTTTTCTATTAGTATGCATATATTTTACATACAGTGTATTCGCATAATTATGAAATTATTTTTCAGAAAAATATTTGATTCAAACATTTTTTTTTACAGACAAGCATCATGAAGCTTTTCAAAAGCTGCAAACTTTTTTATCAATTGAGTATTCAAGAGCCCACTTGGAAAACGCTGTGTCAAGCCCATTTCAACTTTAATGTGAAAGAAACTGATTCTTATAAGAACCTTTACCAAAATTTATTTATAACTAGCCCATGGACAACTGGTGATTTTTCTATCATTTTTGAAAACATAGATTCATTTATTAATTATTTAAATTATAAATTATTTATAATTGTTTTTATTTATTTTTTTTTTTCATTTTATTTATCACAATTTTAGTAGAAAATTTTTTTTTTTCAATAAATTCAATTTTATTTTAAAGTTTATTTGATTTCATTTTATAACTTTTTAATCAAATATATTATTTTATTTTTTTGATTTATTTATTTTTATTTTTATTTTTTGATTAATTTATTCATTTAAAATTGTTTATAATTGTTTTTAATTATGTGTTCTTTCAATTTCAATTTTATTTTAATTTTGATTTTTTTTTTTATTAATGAAAATTTTATCTTACAGAAAGGGAATACTTCAAAAGAGCACAAAGCAAAAGAAAGCTCTTCTCGAACCTTGAGCCCACAATAACAATTACAAACCTGCCAAGAAAAGCCCTCTCTCCCCACGACAAAACCCCCAACTCCTGGCCCATCACCATCGACTCTCCCCTTTCTCTAATCGATTCTGGTTGGTCTTCCGTCTACAGCAGTTGCCCTATCTCCCGCAAATCTTTGTTCGAAGTGTTGGTTGTTGAGACCACCTCTGTTAGAAATGCTTTTATTTATTTTTTTTATTTTATTTTTTATTTTTTATTTTTTTGTTTTATTTTTTATTTTTTTATTTTTTATTTTTTATTTTTTATTTTTATTTTATGATAAAATTTTTTTTTCTTTAAAAATTTTTTTTCTTCAAAAGCTTTCTGGGTTTTTGGTGATAGGAGCGATTAATGAAACGAGTTACAGTATGAATGCTGAAAGTTCAAACTACATTGGATTTGACCAACATTCCATAGGCACTTTTTCTTCCTACTATGGCTACTATTGTTCTGGTGAGAACGGATTCAATTCTCAAAACAATCATTTTGGTGTTGGTAAAAAAATAAAAATAAAAAATTTGAAATAAAAAATTTGAAATAAAAAATTTGAAATAAAAAATTTGAAATAAAAAATTTGAAATANTTGAATAAAATACAAGCAAATATATTCATCCTTTTACTTCTTTTCAATTTCGAAAATATCAAAGTAAATTTATTTAAATTGTAATAAAAGTAAAACTTTCATGTGTCTTAAACTAACTATAAACTTGAAATCAATTTTGTTAAAAAAAAAAAAATTATTATCCCCTCAAATTTTTTAATAATTCTCACAATTTATTAATCTATCTTGTAAATTTTGTTCATTATTTTATACCTTTTTGAAATTATTGATTATTTTACAATTGTTTTGCAAAATTATATTTAATATGCTTTTAAATTTCATCAAATTTTTTCTATATTGATGAGCAAGTGTATTTGAATATGAATTGATCTTTTTTTTCTTTGGAATCCATTTGAATATCTTATATTTATCACTTATTTTTATTATAATTCAAATTTGTATTGAATGAGTAATCAACACTTGTGTCTTATGCTATTTTTTTTTTTTGTGATGAATAGAAATAATATAAAAAAAAATTTGATTTTTAAAAATATGGAAAATGCAGAATTAGGATTGGGTTTTTATTTTCGATATTTCAGATATATTTTTTCACAAATTTTTATTTCATGTTCCTCTTTCAAAAATTAATAGGAATAGCATATGCATCAATGCTCATTTTAGCAGTGGTTCCAATTATAGCTGGATCTATTGCTTCTCTTCAACAAAAACAAGTATAATCTTTATTCATCTTTAATTATTTTATTTAAATTGAAAATCAATTAAAGGAAGAAACAATGACAAAAAAAGATGCACTTATGTTCCCATTGGTAGCAAGTTGTGTGTTATTTGGACTATACATCTTATTCAGATTATTTTCAAAAGAATACATCAATTTATTACTTACTTTCTATTTCCTTTTGTTTGGAATTGGTGGATTAACAAATACAATCAGCCCAATTTTTTCTGTATTCCTTCCTAAATTCAAACAAAATTCCCTCAATATCAAAATCCCATTCAGTAATCTCTTTTTTTTTTTAAACTTAAATTAGCAATTCTATTTATCTTTCAATAGTGAATCCTTTTGAATTAAAATTCACTATTGTTGATGTTTTTGCATTGATTGTTTCAAGTGGAATCGTTATTTATTATTCATTGACAAAGAATTGGATTATCAATAATATAATTGGGTTCAGTTTTTGTGTTCAAGGTATTGCTATTCTTTCCATCACAAGTTTTCAAATTGCCAGCTTGTTGCTCATTGGATTATTCTTTTATGATATCTTTTGGTAAATCTTTCTAAAATTTTGAAATATGATAAATATCCATTTTTTATATCACAACAAAATTTGGTATAAATATAAATATATATCAAAATCAGGTGGATAATCTTGATAAATATTTGTAAAAAATTCGATTTATTCATTAATTTGTTTCAGGGTATTTGGTACTGATGTTATGGTCACTGTAGCAAAGAATTTTGATGCACCTATCAAATTTTTGTTTCCCAAAAACATCTTTGCTTCTACATATCAATTTTCAATGCTTGGATTGGGAGATATAGTTATTCCAGGTGTCTTTGTGGCATTGATGCTTCGTTTTGATAGAAAAAACGCTTTCCCAAAATTGGATGCAAAACAATTAGTCACCAAATCTTTTTTTACTTTTAAAAAGACTTTTTTTACTTCTACCCTCATTGCCTACATCTTGGGTTTGGTTACCACCATTGGCGTCATGCACATCTTTAAAGCTGCACAACCTGCTTTGTTATACCTTGTTCCTTTCTGTCTTGGCTTTGCTTTTTTCACTGCTCTTTTCAGAGGAGAACTTTCCAAGTTGATTTCTTATTCTGAAGAAGAAGTCAAAGAAAAAACAAATTGAAACCAAAGTTATTATTTTCAAATAATTTATTCAAAAAAAAAAAAAAATTTATTTCAAATCTTTCTCTTTTTTTTTTTTTATTGAAAAGAACTGAAATACCCTTGAATTAACAGAGAGTTTGTTTTTTTCTCTCTTACCATAAATATAAAAGGTTTATCAAATTTTATAGTTTGTTCAGCTTTTATGTTTAACAAACCAACCTTTTCAACACCCTTTGGTGATCCTATTCCAACTTGATTTACGTTGAATATAGAAGTATGGTAAACATCTTGGAGATGAGCATTATCCCAACTGTAAAATATATTAGAAAGATCTCCATTTTCAGTAAAGAGATCGTAGCCCGGAATAATGTTTGTAAAGTTGTATTTAGTTTCCAAAGAGAAAATAGGCAGGTAAATCTCCACATTTGTTTTGGTATCTTCATTGTACAACTCTCTCCAAACTAATGCAAAATTAAAAGCATCTTCTCTAGAGATACCTTCCGAAATCAAAATCAAATCTAAAACGAGATTTCCGCTTTTCCCCAGCTGTACTTCCACTCTCTCATAGTTTTCGTTTTTGGTGTAGATCATAGGTTGAATGGAATGTATTGCCTCACATTCTACTTTAGAATTTCCATTATCAAAGATGAATTTATCTGTTTTTTCAAAGGGATATTTCCATACACTATTCACCAACAAGAAATTTGCTGCTATCGCAGATGATTCTTCATAGATGAAACTCACCAAATTATTGATTTTTCCTTTGCTCAATTTATTCACATATCCATCTATATATTCTTTTGCAGACTCACTATATGATAAATCCACAGACAAAAGCTTTCCTACAAATTGATTTTCAAACATCTCTTTGAATTCTGGATGAACACGCAATTCTCTTCCAATGAATAATAGATCTGCCATCTCCAAAACATCTCCGTCTTCTTTTATCAATATCTTCAATGATTCTTGTAATGCACCAAAATGTGAATTGATCTGTTGGCGAGAATAAGCATTGATTGAGAAAATAAATATTTAAAAGAAAAAATCATTATTATTGAAATGAAGAGAATGATTTGGTGTAAATATCGTTATATTTCGCTCAATTTTTTGGATTAATTACTTTGCCGAGTTTTAGGTTTATATTTTCATGATCTTGATGTTCTATCCCCAATAAAACAGATAATTGTTCTCTTGTTCTTCCACTTGAAGCATTGATCAAAAATCTTAAGATTTGTAAACAAGAATAGGGAGAATTAACAAGATTATCGCTTTCTTTGTATTGCCTTTCAAAAAATTTATAGATTTTGAGATTCAATAATTGCATTTTGTTATTCTTTTTGTCAGTGAATATGATTTTATCGTTTGTTGGTTTTTGGAATTTGGTATTTCCGCCCAAATCATGCAATGGGGTTCTCATCTCAAAATCTCTATCACCAATCCAAACAGATAAAAGCAACCAACTGATAAATATGATCATTAAACTCTGTGGTTTAAAGGTATTCATTTTTTTTTTGATATTAATAATTTTTTTTTGTGAATATTTGAATTTATGAAAACAATGAAAAGGATTGAAAATCAAAGACTTCAACTTGAAAAACTTGTTTACAACTTATATTTAAAGGAATGAAAAAAAAAAAAAATTGTTTCAATCTTTTCCCTTTTGAATATGGAGAATTTGATTAACGATTTGATTGATAATAATAAAGAAGTTGAGTTGGCGATTTCCAAAAAATTGGCATGGGAAGCAATATCAAAGGAATTGAGATCACAATTGTTGATCAAAAAGAATTGGCATTTGATTGTTTTGAAATATTCTCTTAAACATCAATTAAGATGGAAAGGAAATCTTATATCATCAATTGTGGCAGAAGAAAAAGCATATTATATTGAAGTGATAAAAAAGAGCACTGCTAATTTTTTGGTAATAAAATATAGATTGAAATATTTATTCAAAAAAGGGATTATATTACTTTATATATTTCTATTATTCTTTACTTTTTATCGCATATATAATATATTTTTAGTTATATCCCTATCATCTTTCAGATGTACTTATAAAAGGATTGAAATTCACTCCATTCAAATATTACTTGGAAATGTTGAAGGTAATAATACAGATGGACAAATCTTATGATATTCTTCCAAATTTCACAGCCGCAGATGCATTCAGATTACTGGGTATTGGAAGAAATCAATATATAAATATAATGAATGAAAGTAAAATAAAGGTAAAAAAAGAAACACATTTTTTCATAACCTCATTTGTTTTTCTCTTTATAAAAAGCCTAAATTTCCTTGGCAAAAAAAACCAAGTGTTGAAGATTTACTTCCTTCACAACCAGTAGATATTAAAATTCAACATTGGTGGTTAGTCAATATAGGGTATGTAAGCTCCGAAGATATAAAGTTTTGTAGTAAGTTGGAACATGCAACCATTGATACTTTGATAGACGTCGGACCAATATTAGCAGGAAAAATAGACAAAGAAATAGTACAATCTCTTTACAAAAAGGGATTAGTTTATTTGGATATTCCAATAGAGAGTAATGATAAGGTTCTTGTATTACCATTGGAAGGTTTTGTAATGAACAGGGTGGTTGGAGATAACTTTGAAAAGCTTCTTTACAAAATATTCGTTTCTTCTGATGAAAGAACTTCGATTTCTCAGCTTTCAAATGTTTTGGATATTGAGGAACTTCTTATAAAGAGAGCTATGAGTACTTTTATCAGACTTGGTTTTGCAGAGAAAAAGCTAATCCCTCTTCTCAGACCTTTGGATAACAGTGAAAACTTGGAAGTTGAAAATTGGCACCAAACTTGGGTGAATGAAAGTGAGATATCTTTTAACAACTCTAAATCTGATTTCAATTCCTCTAAATCGGATCTTAACAACTTTGGATCTGAGCAAAGTACTTCCAGGTCTGATATTTTTAATAGCTCCAGAGAGAATTCACCTTTTATTGATGAACAAAATCTTTCTTCTTCTCCTTCTCTTGCTTCGCCTTTAACTTCTATCTCTTCTAATAAACTAACCACAGGCAAGAGAATAGGAATTCTTTACGATTCTTCTTTGACTGCATTTTTGATGATGGGAAATTTAACACAAGGTCTCAAAAAATATGCAGTTGTTCTTTTTGAAGTAGGAAAACTTACAGAAGAACAAATGGATGATTTTCTTAGTGAACTTGATAAAGTTGAAAATTTTGGAGAAGGAGAAGCATTGAGATATTTCGAACACGCCATAACATTGAGAGATACACTGAGATATTTCAGAGAATCCAAAAATTTTTCCACATTGGAAGGTTGGGATGGAGGAGTTAATCTTTTGAGAGTTGAAAGCATGTTACATCTTGACACAAAAACTATGCAAAGAGTGTTGGCAGAAAATTATGTTTTGTTAATCTCAATGGCCCAAATGCAAAACCATCTTAACTGTACATTTCCTCCAAAATTGGGGCCTCCCTTAAAAGAAGTAAACTTTTTCAAATTTTTTTTTTTTTTGTTTATTTTTGTAAAGGTAAATTCGGTGTGGTTTAATATGTTCTTATATTCCAAATTAGAATGTGGACCAACTTCTATTATTTATCCTTTGGGTTCAAGGGTTGATGTAATGCCTCCTGAATTAAAGGGATACAAAGAATTCAAAATAGTCCAATGGTCAGGAGATGAAACTGTTACTTCTTCAAATAGTGTGCTTCTAATGATTAATCATTACCTCATTTACTCTCCCATTTTAGTACAAGGATATGTTAAACACCCTAATCCTAAATATCTTTCTTTACCTTTAAAACCATCAAAGATAAAACCTCTCATCGACTTTACAAGTATTGAAAGTAATACAGATATTTCTGAGAAAAATCAAGAAGAAGTAGAGGAGGAAGTTCTTGTTGAGCATGAACTGGTTCAAAAATTAAATCTGTTATTATCACTTGGAACTTGTTGTGGTTATATAGAAATGATAGATGTTGGTGTAAAACATCAAAGGTAATCTTTTTTTTTTTGAAACAAATTTTCTTTCAAAAGTTTTAATTTTTTTTTTATTTAAATTATAGTGAATGGCTTATTTATAATGTTCATTTTGGAATTCCCTTTTTCGATGGTAAACTAAACTCTTCTTTATTGTTAAAAGCAAAAACGGTCGGTCTTTTAGATTCTCATAAGATTTCGATTCAGTGCAAAGAATCCAGAAAATTATCTCTTTCTCTCTTAAAATTTATTTCCAAATATTCAAAAGAAACTGTAGGAGTTGAAGAAAACGTTCCTTTCCCTGAATCTATCATTGTATTCCACAAAGGAAAAATTACATCTAAATAATTTATTAAAAAAAAAACTTAAAGTGTAGAAGATCTTCACTTTTGTTTGTTTAGTAATAAAATTAAGCTTATTTCTTCTTTAACTAAATATTTTTGCTTCTCAAAGTAGCCATCATTAAATATTAAAAAAAAAAAATGAAAGAGGAAGTAACCAAATTGAAAAATTTTATTAATGGAGAATATATTGAGCCAAAAGGGAATAAATATATGGAGAACATAAATCCATGCACTGGAAAAGTCCATTCTTTGATACCTGATTCTCAAAAAGAAGATGTTGAATATGCTATTGAATGTGCGAAGAAAGCATTTCCAATATGGTCATCAAAAACAACGAGAGAAAGATCAAATATGATTGTATATAATTTTTTTCAAAAACCACATAAAATCTATTTATCTTTGAAAAGTATAAATTAGCTGATCTGATTGATAAAAATTTGGATAGATTTGCATTAGCAGGTAAGGAAATTAAAGGGGGTTATATTTGAGTTATTTATTCATTTTCTCATTCATTTATAGAATCAATAGATTCAGGTAAACCATTGGCAAATGCCAAAAGTGTTGATATTCCTAGAAGTGCATTGAATTTCAGATTCTATGCTGGAGCGGTATTACATGGTGAAAATATGAGTACAGAAATAGATGGAGAAGCAATAAATTATACAGTGAGTCAACCAATAGGAGTATGTGGATTGATTTCACCATGGAATCTCCCTTTATATTTATTGACATGGTAAAATCCTCTTCAAGAAATCGTATAAATAAAATGAAAAATGTAATTTAAAAAAAAGGAAAATTGCGCCAGCCATTGCAACAGGAAATACATGTAAAAATTTTTTTTTTTAGGAAAAACCTTTATCTAATTATTTATTTTTTCTTAGGTGTTTGTAAACCTTCTGAATTGACTCCAACAACAGCCTATCTTTTGGGAGAACTAATAAACGAAGCAGGAATCCCTCCAGGAGTAGTGAACATAGTGTTTGGATATGGTGCTTCTGCGGGAAGCGTTCTTGTTTCACATAAAGACGTTCCTCTTATCAGTTTCACTGGTGGGACAGAAACTGGAGAAAAAATATCCATGTTGTGTGCTCCTCAACACAAAAAGGTCTCATTAGGTAGAATTAACTTTTTTTTTTTAAATCCTTTTTCTTAAAATTTTTTTGTTTTTTAAAAAAACAGAATTAGGTGGGAAAAATCCAAACATTATTTTTGCAGACTGCAACCTAGAAGAAGCAGTTAACACAACTGTTTTCTCTTCTTTTGCTAACCAAGGAGAAATATGTCTTTGTGGAAGCAGAATTTTAGTGGAAGAAGGTATTTATGATGAATTTTTGAACAAGTTTGTTGAAGCAACAAAAAAATTTAAAGTGGGAGATCCTAATGATCCCAATACTAAAATGGGTGCTTTGATCAGTTTACAACATTTAGAAAAAGTAAAAAAGTATGTGAATATTGCTATTGAGGAGGGTGGTAAAATTGCTTTGGGAGGAGATTCTCCAAAATTGGAAGAACCTTTTACAAACGGTTATTGGGTTTAAAAAAAAAACTTTTTTAATGTTTATTTGTTTAACTTTTGTTTTAAAGTTGAATCCAACGATAATCACTGATTTGAAACCAAACTGTAAGGCTGTGCAAGATGAAATTTTTGGTCCTGTTGTGACTGTCTTAAAATTTAAAACAGAGGAAGAAGCTATTGAAATAGCAAATGGAGTGCAATATGGTAAAAAAAATAAAAATATCAATACTCTCTACTAAGTTTTATTTTTTTAAAAAGGATTATCGGCTACTGTTTGGACAGAAAATGTTAAAAGAGCAAATAGAGTTTCTTTAAAGCTTCAAACAGGTTATGTTTGGGTAAATTGTTGGATGTTGAGAGACTTGAGAGTTCCTTTTGGAGGTTGGAAACATTCTGGGGTTGGAAGGGAAGGTGGTAAATATGCTTTGGAGTTTTACACTGAACAAAAAAATATTTGCATGAAATACAAATAAAGAATCCTTTTTTTTCACCTAATATTAAACATTTCTTTTTTTAATTAATTATTATAAATTAAATATAAAAAAAAAAATGAGATCTCAAACTTTTAGTTACGTTCTTGGTGCTTTTCTAATTTTGTTAATTATTGCTAATACAATAGGACAGGGTAACATTTATTTGACTTTAATCTCACATCTTGATGTGAGAAATTTAATTTTTTTTTTTAAATTTTTAATTATTTTATTTTTTCAAAAATTATCTTGATAGGAGAATATGTAATAAGCTTTGAATAAAAATCAAAATTATTTGTCTAATTTAACCTCTTCACATTATATATTAGGATCAAATTGAATATAAGAATCTGAATTTTACAGCTTACTATTTTTTATGTTACTTTACAATGAGTACAATGATTTTTATTCTTCCTTTCTCGATAATCCTTCACTCTATATACTTCCTCATTAGGAAATACATCACAAAAACAGTAGAGAAAGAAATTTCTTACACAAATTATATCAAGAAAAAATTTCGAAAGAATCAAGATGTTGATTTCAAGTGGTAACTCTCGAACAATAATGATATATTTGAAATTATCCTTTTGTATTAGGAAAACTTATTTGCTGGGAACATTTTTTATGGCGATTTTAAATTTTTGGAGCACATATATATGGTATATTTCCCTTGATATGATACCAGTATCCATAAATACAGCACTATCAAGATCTACGACAGTAATTCCAATTTTATTTTTTCGCTTTTAATAAATTTTCAAAATTTAAAAAGTTATGGGTTTACATTTTGTCAGTACTCTTCCTTAAAGAAAGAATTGATCTAATCAAGGCATTTGGTTTGCTCATATGTATGATAGGAATAGCATTGGTTGCGTATGGAAATTGGATAGTTAGTGGTCCTTCTAGAAGAAGCGAATTGCTGGGTTATTTTTTATGTCTCTCTTCCAGTCTCTTGTATTCTCTTTATGAGGTATTGTTCAAAAAAGTGTTAGGTAACTCAAATTAATAAATTTTTGAATCAACTTTTATTTTTTAATTTTTTTCAGGAAAGTCTAATGAATGGAGTGTTATTTTAAATCAAACTTTGATAGGTGTTTTTGTATTTGTATTCATGGGTCCATTTGTATGATTTTTTAAAATTTAGATAACATTATTTATTAGGCAAAAAATATTTTTTTTAATAAAGGTCCCTCTCTTTTTTAAATATTACGAACAAAAACCAGTTTTTAACACCCAAATAATGAATTTTCTTTACTCAAATTCCTTGTTCTCAGTTTCTTACTATCTAATACAAGCATTTGCAATCTCATTAAGTTCTCCTTTCTTTTTTTCAGCGGGATCTCTTTTAAAAATACCCATTTCTAGTTTGGTTGATGCTGTTTTCAGAAAAATAAAGTTTTCATTTGTGACCATTTTTGGAATTTTGATATTAAGTTTGGGCATCTTGATCATCAACATCAAAACTTTCTATGACGTGAAAAAACAAGACAAGAAGCAAGAGGAAAATGATGAAAGCATTGAAGCAAGGGTTTTGATTAATTAATTTTTGGAAAAATAAAAAAAATAAAAAAAAAATGAAAGAGGAAAAGAATTTTAGAAGTTTGAGGAATGAGGAAATTAATTTTTTCAATAAGAATGGTTATCTATTACTTGAAGATATCATCTCAGGAGATATGGTTGATATATTGTTAAAGGATTGCAATAAATATTCTGAAGAGATTGATTTGATCAAGTCTGGTTGTATCATAGAACCATTACCAATGAATGAAAAGAAATCAAAGGAATGTGGAATTGATAAACTTGTTTTCAAAGAGAATAGAGGGAATGACGATATCTTTTCTTTTTTGTTTGGGGATTTTTTAAAGGGAACATTGGAGGCCATATTTGAGAATAAAGAGAATATCTTTTTCTATAATGAAAATTATATTTGTAAACCTCCATCCAATGTAAGCAAAAAAATAACTGAAAAATAAAAAATTGAAATTTCAATTTAAATAAAATCTAAATCAAATAAAAAGATTAGAGATGCTACATCATTTGAAATACACTCTGATTCACAATATTTGAACGAAAACATGGAATCTAATGATATTTTTTATGTATCTCTTTGGATTGTAATTCCTCTTTTTTTTTTTGTGTTTTTAAACTCAAAACATTTGAAAAAAACAAAGTCATTGACAGAAATGAATGAAGGTAAATACTTAATAAAAAAATTTAAAAATAAATGCTTATAAACGATAATAGAAAATGGAACATTAAAAGTATATCCATATCCAGAAGTAGAAAATTCTAAAAGGAGAAAAGTGGATAAATTTGATGAAAAAACAATTTTTGAGTTTCACAAAGGAAAATATGAAAATTATGAGACTAAAAAAGATTGGGAAAATGATTTTGTAGAAATAAATGTAAATCAAGGTTCTTTATTGATAATGTCTTCTTTTGTAAAACATGGAAGCTCATCTAATATTTCTGACAGTAAAAGAATAGCATGTAATTTTATTAAATTTAATTTAAAAAATGTTATCAAACTTTTGCTTTATTTAGATATGCCTCAATATTCTTTTGGAAAAATAATGTCTAAAAAACAAGAGCCAATATCATTTGCAATACCAATTTAAAATTTTTCAAATCTTTTTAATTAAAAATAAATAAAAGTTGCAAAAACAAAAAACACAATTTTTTGTTTATATTGTTTTTTTTTTTTAATATTTTTTCAAATGATATCTTTTCCACTAAACTTTTTAAATACAAGCTTGGTAGGTTTAAATTGATCTGGAGCAACATTCTTCGTTTGAAGTTTCCAACTTTCATATTGTTCTTTGAGGTTGTGATAAACATCAAAAGCATAACCACCATAAACCCTTAGACTTTCTGGAATATAGTTAACTTCTCTGAGTTTTAATTGTTCTTCAATATTAATTACATGAGAGTTTATTTTTAGCTCAATTGCACTAAAAAAAGAAATGAATATAAATAAAATAATAAAAATTAATAAAAAAGTTGACAAAATATTAAAAAAAGAATTTAAAATTAAATTATTACTTATCAATATTTCTTTCTGAACGCAAAAATTCTTCGAGGGGGATTGGTGGTCGGAAAAGAGGATCGTATTTAAGGATGTCTTCGATGAAGTAGTGATCTTTTTCTAGTTGCTTTTCAACTCTCACCATTTTAAAGACAACAATGTGGATAAAGCAAGTCCTCACCTCAGAGGACCAATGCAAAAACAACTATGATGAAAATAAATAATTTAATTTAAAATTAATTTAGACTAAAAAAAATTTACTTTTAAAAAAAATTTTGTCAGTAAAATGTCGATTAACAATTTGACACGATTTTGATCGAAAAAAAAGTCTAAATGATTGTACAAGAGATTGAGCATTTTGGTCAGCACACTAAAATGTTCGGACTCCAAAATAAGAGTGACCACCTTGAAAAAAAGTTCGTATGGAAAATTGGTAGGGAGAAAATAGTGGTTGTTTCTAACTGCATTCAACCAAACCTCCAATATTTCCAACGCTCTAAAAATGAAATATTAAATATTTTTTATTCTTTCATTATTTTATTTCATTTTTATTATTTTAAATATTTTTTTAAATATTATCAACTTATAAATATTTAATTTAAATATTATTTTTTTATTTTTTTATTTTTTTTTTATTTTTTTATTTTTTTTTATTTTTTTATTTTTTTTAAATATTACTACAACATTTTAAATATTTTTTATTTACCTGACAACATGATTGTAACGATGAAGAGAAGTTTTGGTGAAAAGTAAGTACATCATGGGAGACAACAAAGAAGGATTCGTCAAAACAAAAAAGGTGGTCCTCACAAAATTAGGAGTGTAGTTGGGAGGATACATTTTGTGTTGGATGTGTAGTAACGAGGTTATCAATGCGGAATACCCAGGTATCAAAAACCAATTCATTTTTACTTTGTAAAGCCTATCTCTTGTGCCTAAAAATAAATAAAATAAAAATTAGAAAATTAAAATTAGAAAATTGATGAAAAAATAAAATAAAAGATAAATTTAAAAATAAAAATTAAAAATTAAACAAAATAAAATTGAAAAATAAAAATATAAGATTTATTGACAAATGATATTTTTTTGAATCGAAATAAATAATAAAAAATTTTTTTTTTAATGTTAAAAAGTTTCAATTTTCCCCAAATAAAAATTTAAATGAATAAATTTAAACATTTTTTCAAAAAAAAATTAAAGTATTGTTTTTTTTTATTTTTTATGTTTACTCTCACTAAAATTTTTGATGTTGCACAAAGAGTAGATGACATGTTGAGTCCACTTTTTGATGAATTTCATGTAAATCACCATTTTCTCGCAGTTGGGAGACAAAATCTCAAAATGCATCTCTTCTTTGTACATTTTTATGAATGTGCTATCTTCTCCCAACCATTTATTCCATTTTGTACTCAGCAATGTTATCCTATAAAAAATATTTTATACGGTTCTTATGTTCATTTTTTAAGATTATTTATTATTTATTATTTTTACTGGTTGAACATTTTTGGAGTGACTGTTATTTTTTTTGATTCTAGAAAAATGTTTTTTTTTAAAAAATTTATTTGTTATTTATTTCCGATATTTTTGATTTTTTATTTATTTTATTTATTTATTTTTTTTTTTACCGTTAACAACCTTTTGAAACTCATCCAAAAAAACGGAATCGTTTCGTTGAAACAAAATCTGCATATCACGAGGCCAAATAACGTCTAAAACCCACAAGGAAGTCATGGGATCATTGAAGAAAGAAAGCAAAGTAATATCCAAGTATAAGTTAATCACACTTTCTATGATTTTCTTCTTTTTTTTTTGTATGTTGTTGCTTATTGATTTTTTTTTTGTCCTTATAAAATAATGATAAATTAAAAAACATAATTAAAACTTTTTTTAAAAGATCAATCAAAAAATGAAAATTTTTAAAAGTATAATCAAAAAGACTAAATCAATAAAAAAAGTTCCGCTTATTATTAAATAAATTTCCGACATTGGATAGTTGAGCATTATTGAGGATAATTTATTTGCGGAACTTTTTTTTTCCTGACCCCAGAAAAAAATAATTTCATTTGGAAAATCAACATTTTTATAAAGAAATATATATTTTAAATGGAAATTAAAACATGGTTCTTACAATTTTTCTTTCTTATCCTCATTTAAATCTAAATCTAAAGGGACACTGTCAAGTTTGTTAGTTTCGAAAGATTCTTCAAGTTTGTTTTCTATTTTCAAAAGCTCTTTGCAGCTGAATTTGTGAATCATAACGAGAAGTTGTCT